>BMAC01000220.1:1199920-1235699 GCA_014905375.1 Phtheirospermum japonicum | reverse complement strand
GAAAAACATCTGAAAGACCGAACAGTTATTTCCTCGAGAGATACGACTCGAGTCAAACTCATCACCCTACAGTTACCTCGTACACTTGCGAGCAAACTGACGTGTTTTAAATTAATTTATTAAAAAGGGGTGCACAAAAGTTTGAGTAAAAATTTGGCGCCGTTGCCGGGGAAGCAACGAGTAGGAATTTAAGATGTTTTCATTTCATTTTATTTTTTAATTTATTTTCTTTCTTTATTATTTAAATTTTCGCACTTGGTTTTTGCCATTTGGTACGTTGACGTGTTGTTGAGTTTATGCAAGGAAGACGATCACTTCAACGCGACCTTGTACCATTCATTGACAACATTCACCGTTCAAATCCACGAAGACCAAGGCCCGCTTTTATTCCCGAGGACAATTCCTCGACAACAACTGATTTTGCTTGCGATCAAGTTCCCGACATTATGTTAGGAGCCACATTCGGTTCGAAACGGCGATTCACCACCGAGATCACCACCACACCCCATTCGAACTGGGTATGGTAGTGAACCAAACAAATCACACTCGACCAGACGAGACGAAAGGAGAAACGAAGGAGTTAACCAGCAGCACAACATAGTCAATCACCCGCTCAACATGGAGAATTTGAGGCAAAACGAAGAGATGAACAACAATGTCATGCGTCAACACAACATCGAGAACGTGGCATTTAGGAATGAGGATGTTTTGCAGCGAAACGCCTATGTTAACAATCAAAGGCACGTGAACGAGTGGTTGGAAAATCAAGATCATGGTTACGAGCAAAACAATTTCGGAAGGAGATACGAGCGCGAGCACCATCACGCGCCATGATGACCAGTACGAACGAGCTGATGACCGAGTTAGGGAACCAAGGGGAGATCGAGCACCAAGACAGCGCGATTTAGCACGTCCAAAGGTTGTACCCTTTAGGTCCGCCATTGTTCTTGGACCTACCGCAAGGGCAGTCGAAATCAAACCACATCAAATTAACTTACTCCCCAACTTTTCACGGAAACGTCCATGAGGACCCCTTGGCATTTTTAAACTACTTTGTTGATGAAGTGGGGCGATTTGTAGTTCATGGCCTTCACCAAGAGGAAGTACCAAATGATTTGTTTCCCGTACAGCTTGAAGGACAAGGCGAAGTCATGGCTACTATCACTAGAGCCTGGCTCGTTGACTGATTGGGACATGATCAGCGAGAAATTCTTAAATCAATACTATTCGGCCCAAACTACGGGGACATCTTCGGAGGCAGATTTGCTACCTTGAAACAGTTCCCCCCCCCCCCACTATTCTCCGGAGATAACTAACCAGTTTTTTCTTCGATGGTTTATTGGACCATGGGAAACGAGAAGTAGAGATAGCAGCGGGAGGAGATTTTGGAGATTTGACAGCCACCGGGGCGAGGCGGGTGTTGGAAAAGCAAAGCGAAAAGTCTAGACAAACCAACTCTCGGCCTCGTAAAATGAGGGTTAACGAAGTTTCCATCCCTGATCCTGATTTAGATGACGGCAAGTTAGTGAAGGCGAAATGTGAGGAGATATTTGACGAGAAATTAGCTGCTTGGAAAGCCGAGCGAGCTAGCAAGGCCAATGCACAAAGGATGGCCGTAACATGTAACCAGTGTGGATCACCCCAGCATTCAGCGGATGTGTGTCCAAACAACATTGAGCAACACGAGGATGTTAACGCGATCCAAAATTATTCGAATCAAAAGAAGTACACACCGCAACGTGATAATCCTCTTTTCAAGTGGGGCCCTGGAAATCCAAATCATATGCCACCTGATCCACAATATCCACCACCACAATATGCTCAAGCACCACCAGTGCCGCCACAACAAAATAATTTTCATACGCAAGGGAAGGCATCTAATGCGACTCAACCAAATGATCAGCTGTTGGTTTGGGCAAGCAAAATCAAGTGGCCGAGACGATTAGCAATAGAGAGGGACTTACGAAGGTGAACGCAAAGATTGATGAACTCTCGAAGAAGGTGAGCGGAATTGACCATCTTTCCGGTATTGTCAATTTTACGAAGTAAAATACATGTACAATTGGGGTTTTAAAGAGATTGAATTGATCATTATGAACTAAAGCAATAATTAAACTAAAACTAATTAAACTAGATTATCAACTACGAGCTATAATTAAACTATCAATAATACGCAACCTAATTAACGAATCTAAGAGCATGAGCATAAGAAATTACCACTAAGCAATGAATCATAATAATCTAAGATTAACAAATAACTAAGCATAAATCAAATCGCATAAATTAACTAAATTAACCAATATCCAAGCATAAAGACGATTAAACTAATTATCAAAACTAGAATTAACTAAGAAATTAACTAAGCAATTAACTACGAATTTAAATAAGAGTTTAGAGTACTTATTGTAACTACGAAAAGCAGTAAAAAGCTCCAGCTATTCCGGAGTTTGAACGTTGATCTTGGGCGAAGAATGAATCCCGAACTCGAATTTGATGTTTTGGATGCGTTGTTCTTCGATCCTTGATATCCATCTTCAAATCTCGTTAAGAGATGTGGAATTATTGATATCGTACGCTATGGAACCCTAGGTGGTTGTGTCTCTGGTGTCTCCCTCCCGAAAATTCGAAATAATGAGGGTTTATATAGATATTACAAGTCTTGGCGCACAAGAAACTCTAAAATCCGAATTCTGGACCGTCGCATCGACGTAGCGTCGAATGACGCGTGCTGGTGATCGGCAGGACTCGGCAGACTTGGTCGGCAGTGCTCGGCAGGTCTGGTCAGTAGGTGTGCGCGTCGGTTGGGCGGGTGCGTCGACATCGACGCTTTAGCAAGTAGCGTCGACAGTGCGTCGACATCGGTGCGTCGACATCGACGCTGCAGCAAGTAGCATCGACAGTGCATCGACGCTGCGTCGACTGACGCAAGCCATGGCTCGCGTCGACGGTCGCGTCAGTCGACGCGACTGCGCGTCTGCTTCCGTCTCTCTCTATCTTTTGCTACACATTTCGCCGGAAAGCTCGTTCTCCTACTCTTGAACATTGAACTTCGTCTATTACGCGCTGAACTCTTCCGGTTACTTAGCTGTAAGGTGAAAACAACGAAATATCACCTATTTGCATCAATTACGATTAAAATACGGTAAAATAAGTCAGAACTATAAAAATATAGAATTATGCTTAAATCGTCCAACTTATACCAAAAATAAAAGAAAAACGAACTAAAATACTAATAAAAATAAGGACAAATCTACTCTAATCAGACATCAGTACCATCATCCAAACCCATAGGAATAACGTCAACGTCAAGGGGGCTCAACATGTTTGGAGAACTAACCGCAGGAGGTGAAGATGTCAACGGTGAAATATCAACATGTGACTTTTCCAAATTTGGATTCATAAAATGATTTTTGATTGACCATCCATGTTGTTGAAGCTTCACACAAATCAAAAGATATTATTAGACATATTATCAAACTAATCATTGTATTCTTGGACTAACAAGATATCTAATATTGGAGTAAATTACAATCTCAATCTAAAGAAGTACTATGTATTTAGTATTTACAGTAATAGTACTAAGAACCCACAATTTATTTAAAAATGAAAGTTCCAATTTAGTCACTTGACAATTTACCGGAAAAATCGACGTGGCCTCATTTTGCCCAACCTTGTTGATCTAAAGAAGTAATTTTGGTTTTTTCCATCCTCTAATTGATGTATTATTTTGTAGGCTATTATACCATTAACATGAAAACTCACATAGATTTTAGGCTTTATAGTTAAATGCTATGAGTTGTGTCTCGAGCAGTAAAAAGAAAACTAGAATTAACTATAAGATAATTTTTATTGTACAATTAATTTATCAATTCAGTAATTTCAATTTTCACTCATTTTAATTTAACCATAGGTCCATAACAGATGAAAAATGGGGCAAAAAATGAGGACAGTAAACTCTGAAAAATATACAAAAGTTCAAATGGCAAAACATTCTACATCATGAGAAATGAAAGAAAAATAAAAGAATAAAAGATTGACAGTTTGAGACTTACAAAAATATTTGTTTGGAGACTTGGACTATTGGTGGCGGATTAGCGGAGAACCGAAGAGGCGTTTTGGGAGCTTGAGAAAAATGTTTGTCGGAGCTTGAAGTGGTAGTGTCGTAGACACAAAACGGGATGATTGTTGTGGCGGAGGAAAAACTGAAGTTAAACAGGATGATGATTTTTCTGGTGGAGGAAAATTTGAAGTTGTTAAGGGTGGAGACGTTCCGGAAAGCCTAACCACCTAAATCTAGGGTTTTGATATTTGAGAATTAGAAATGTTGAATGGGTAGCTGTAGGCAGAGACGGGTTCACTCTAATGTATGGTTTTGATTTTAGGGCATTCAATTTTAATTATGAATTATGATATACATTATTAATTATATATATATATATATATATAGGATTGGGTTCAAATGAGAACCCCGTCATTATATGTGAACCTAGGGACTAATCCTGGCCTTAGATCTAATATTGCAGAGTGCAATTATATGTCCAGGTTCATTGTGCTTTTTACACAGTACTGTAGTGCTGAAATCAGTCCAGTTTTTTTCTAATTTAATTATATATATATATATATATATATATATATATATATATATATATATATATATATATATATTTTACATTTTAAAACATGCAATATGTATCTTAAATTGTAGATCTTGAGAATGTGATTAATTTGATATATATTTCATTCAAAACGAATAAAATTTGAAAAAGTTATGGTTTGTTGAAGATTTGAGTTTCATTTCAAGTTTTTGAATTTGCAGTTTATAGACGAAATTTGCGATGCTTTTTGTATACAATCGTAGTGTTTTTTTTTTCTTAATCTATTGTGCTTTCTAAAGAACAATGTAGTGCTCTTTGTAAACGTTGATATATGTCCAAAATACCATTTTTAATTAATTAATGCATTTTTTTACATTATTACCATGCTGACATATCATGATCTCAACCATCAAGATTATCCAATCTAATGGTCAAGATGAGTCCCTAGGTTCACATATAATGACGGGTTCTCATTTGAACCCAACCCTATATATATATAAACAAATTAGAAATTCACGGGGCGGGCCATAAGTAATACCCAGACCAGACCCGTTCTAAGTACGGGGCGGGTCTGCCCCACCCTGTTCGTGAAACGGGGCAGGTCCGCCCCGTCCTAAACACCTCAGGTCGTGGGCATATTGCCATCCCTAATTATTATTCGTTGAGTTCAAGTGAATGCTCTTTATATATTGAGTTTGTCCAACTAAACCATCTATAAGTTTTGTTTGGATCATTATTAGATTGATGTCATATATAAAGGCCTATAGAGTACTATATGCGATTACTTTATCAATTTAAAAGTGTATCAAGAAAGAAGGAAGTATTAAATATTCAGTTTGGAATTGTAATATTTAATTTATAATAATTATGATGTTATTTTCTATTTGATAGAAATTATTTATTTGGATTTAATTATCTAAGTTATATTAATAAATGTACTTGGGGCAAAACCATTTAGGGCTCATGTCTTGGACAGTCTAGCCCTTTTTAGGATTAGGGTTCTCTTATGTACCTAGTATGAGTATAACATAAAATAATAAGTTGTCTTATGAGTTTTTAGAAAAACATCATAAAAATTCTTACTACATATGCTTGAGCTTTTCGAGATATTTCTTAACTTTCTCCTCAATAGCAGTAAATTGAAGTTGGAACATGCAGTCGTAGTGTTGAACTCAGATTTGGATCTATTGTAAGTTTTCATACTTCTCTCTGTTTATATATTATATAAATATATTCGTTCACAGTATATATCTGTTAGATTAAAAAAACTAAAACTTCTGATGCACGAACATCGTGCTCGTCTATACGAACTCAAACACAAAATTTAATTCTAAAATCTTATACAAATATTAAACCACGTTAATCTATAATATTCTAATAATCTGAAATTTATAAAAGGAAAAGTAGAAAAGAAGAAAAAAGAGACAGTAGAATTAAGGTTCTCTTATTCATCAAAAACTCCTTTTATATAGGGTATCAAATACATGTTTGCATAATACATAAAGATAACAAATACATAAATTGTCCTTCATTAGTTACTTATTGACGAAGGCTCACTAATTGTGTTTTTTCTTCAACACTCCCCCTTGTGACAAGTCAAAGGTGAAATGGTGTTTCATTGTTGCCTCGTTAAAACCTTGCCAACTAACAAAGCCCAATAGGAAAATAAAACTTGGCCAAAGAAAAAAGATTACAAAACACCTATGTTGAGACTCCACCTAAAGTTTACTCCTCTATTTGATATATACATCTATCAATAAAACTTTGAAAGTCTCCACTTTCTCAATTTACTTGACTCTTGAGAAAGTCCATTATTGTTGATTGTAGAAGAGTTGTGGTGATATGGTTCATATTATCACCCATGTAGCCTATTTTCATTTGTTCGTTACAACTTATATATCTTCATATCTACAAGTGAATTCTTCAGTGGTTGAATTCAAGCCACTAGTCACAAAGATATTTATGATAGATACTCAACTACTACATGTATGATAATGATATCTTTACATGGATCAAATGGGTAGTCAATATCAGAATATTATTTAGTGTTTCACGGAAGAAAGTAAAGTCAACATTTTCTTTAGGGGTTACAAGACCATTTGCAGTCCCAATTATATTTATGAATGCGAAAAATAAACTCGCGCCAATGGTTTCTTTTAGTTATCAAAATACATTTTAATTCCATTCCAATGACACTGAGCTTTCTTGAGTTAAATCAAGATAACAATTTCTGGAAATTAATATTTGGTCAAGTGTATTAGTAATGGTACAATAATGCGCATATTGTACATAGGTAGAGAATTTCAGCTCCCATCAGTTCTTCGTCATTCCACTGACGAAAATTGATCTTTCCTTATATCCTCAGTTTGACCAATCATAGGAATGCTAACGTATTGCACTTATCCATATTTAATCGTCTGATTATCTTTTGGATATATGCAAACTTTAAAATTTAGTATTTCACAAACTTGGGTTTTAGTTTAAAGTGTTAACATGATTGAGTTTTCCCATGATTCATTATCTTAAATTAAGAGTTTAAGTAGCTAGTAGTTTCTCTTATTTCATTAAGAGTGCATATTATGTTCCTATCATCGACATATATAGTTACAAATGAAAATTTAAAACCTATTTTCTTTATTAATACGCAAGGGCATAAATTATTTTTTCCCAATCAAGTAGTCACTTAGATGGTTATACTACATCCGACTGGATTGTTTCAATCTATAAAGTGAGCATTTTAATTTAATTACAAATGCACTCCGTGGCTTAGAATCACTTGCCTTGGCAATGAAAGGCCAGCAAGCACTTTCGTATATATATATATATAAATCACGATCCCAATAGAGATATGATATAACCACAGGTATGAGCTGCATTCTCAACTCTTTTGAATTATAACATCTATTATGGGCATAGTCAATTCCAGGGCATTATGAGAGACTTTGTGCTTCAAGTCTAGATTTGCATGTCATGGTTTTATTTTTCTCGAGATGCTTTCTGACAAAACTTTGTTTATGTCCTACAGGCTTTACACTTGGTGAGGTTAGCACTACCAGACCAAATACATGTCTCTTTGTTGACATTTCAATAGAGTGTGGTTCGATACTATCGTGATCTATGATTCCTTAAGCAACAGTGTATATATCATCAATGTGTGTGGAGGATCTTTCCATCAACTCATATAAAGTCTCATTGTATATTGATATTTCTTTATTCTCTAGAATCATATTAAACATCGGAGCGTCCTCCAATAATGATTCATGGACATAAGTATAACCAGAGTTAATCTCATGAGAGTAATTATCTTCATTGGTGATCAATTGAAGTCGTGTCATAAATGCCCTCTATTCCTTGGGAGATTATTGATCGAACCAAGTGACCTTCCCATATTCTCTTTGGGAGTCACGACCTCAACCACACCTCCACTAAGTATGGTTGCAATGTCTTAATTTGCAATACTGTGCCCCTTGTGAGGTCTTTTAACCTTATAGACACATTTGCAGCTGGTATATATATGATCTCGTCACTTTAGAAATTGAGTATTCTATACTTTGAAGATCAATTGTTCACTTTAATTTACTTTACTTTCATGTTACATTGTGAAATGTGGGGATTATAATGAGACATAGTGTGAAACTATTTCTGTTAGAAAATACTTTTTCTTATCTCCCCCTAACGAAGGGAAGATTGTCTCATTAGCCTAACAAATCTAAAAATTTAGCAGTACAAAGATCGTATGTCAAAGGTTCAAATAGCGGATGACTATTGGAGATTCATATCCAACTTAAATACTTAATCGTCTTTAGAAACCCATATGAATGTGCCGTGGGGGCGCAATAGGCACATATACTGCGTAATCAAATGTGCGTAGATATGAATTATCAGGCTTATATCCAGGTACCAACTGGTAAACAAAATATTTTGTTAGAAGAGGTTCATAAATGAATAAGTAAGAGTTGCGTGCAATATTGCATAACCTTGTACAGAGATAAATATATGAGTACGTAAATATTGTCTTAGTCACCATCTATATTCTTTTCAATGGTGTCTTCTTTGAGATCTTATTGTATATTCACATTAGGGTACAAGATGCATTACATCAATCTTGATTAAAATGCAATAGACATTAAGTACTTTTGATGTAAACTCTCTAGCATTATGAGTTTGGGTGCTTTATAAGGGTGGTGAGTTCTTAATCATACTAAATGTGCTAGAATTTTTGTAAATGCAACATCTTTATGGACAGTACGTGCCGAAGCATCGACCAAAACTATAAAATACTTCAATTATCCGCATTTTGAATGGTTATGTCCACATGTATCACCAATTATTAATTATAAGAATAAAATATTATACTTTATATCTTTAGCATATATACAGGTCTCAATCATACAATTTTGCTAATGAACAAGTTTTGTAAAAAATGAGTGATGTATCTTTGATATATGAATGTATGTAGTGCTCCTAGTACTTTATAATGCACTAGCTGTAATTGAAAAGCATTAATTCGACACTATATTGTGCATCAAGTCTCTATCTCATTTTGTGTTTTACTCAAAATAAAAGATGTCCATGTTATTTTCTTATATGCACCATCATATCACGACGACCAAAGAATCTATGCTAGTCGTGTCAAAACTTGAATGAGTCAGTGTCCAAAAGTTCTTTGTTGGTCATATCTTATGATTCAATAATGAAAAGGTAGTAAAGTGGAATTACTTGATTGACTCTAAAACGTGATTTCTTCTACATAAATTAAAGGTATAGTTCCATTCTCATAATGTAATTCTTAATGATAATCATCAACATGAATATCATCAAACTTAATAAGGTTCATTTCACTCTTGGTCCGTAGTGAGCTTTTATGACTTTAATCAATGTGTCACTAGGCATCCAGACTTTGTCACATGTAAATATCAATTCAGTGAATAATTGTATATTTCTCGACAGATTCTCACATTCTTCATAGATATTTGAACGAAATACTTTTCATTCTAATATTTTACATTATTTTCTAGACATTAAGTCTTAATAGTATTACTCTTGAACCTTGTGTGTAAATATGTGGTAAATAAACTCAAGTACATTCAATACTTTAAAATGAAATCCAAGATTTATCAATAAGCCAAAAATAATAATTAATTTAAATCAGGCCACATCACATAAATCTGACTTAAGATAAACTTTAAGACCAAATACAATAGTATAATATGAATGATTGATTATACTTTTAAAAGTTATTTGTAAATTAAGAAACAAATAAATTTCATCAATCAAAATAGAGGATATACATTGACTAAGCAAAGTTATTGGGAGAACCTCCATGACTTCTACCACGACTAATAACTATCTGGAATTCTTACATATCTTACCTTGTAATTGTTGGAAATAGTTACAATAATTCGAGCACAAACAGGGAACTTGTAATAATCACTAAAACTGGAAAAAGAAAAGAAGAAAACGAAAACAGACACTTGTAGATAAAAGTCGAGTCGAGTGGACACTCTTTCCGCAAAACGAATTTGCCCCGGTAGTGCCCTTCGGTTTCGGCAAATCGTTCCCAAAGATAAAATGACTTCGTCCCTGATATTACAGCACCGTAAGTATCAGGGCTCCGGCGAACTGGAAAAATCTGGACTGAGTTACTTAATGAAAAAACTGCAGAACAGTATGTATGTTGTATGCTTAAGAGTTTCAGGTGCTTCAGGTATTTTTCGTGTATGGAAAGTGTCCAAAACAAATGCAGAAGCCTCACCCTTTTATAGGGGTTCAAATTAGGGTTACAGCTGCCAATTAAGATGTCCTTAATGGCGTTCAAACAGTCAGCTTTATCAAGCATGAATCTGGACGAGTTCAGCGTGCAGATACGTTGCTGTTTGAATTCAAAGTTTGAAAACGTCTGACTGGTCAGGTGCTAGACGTTACGAAACGGTCAGGAGTTAAATGTATTCTCAGGCGTTTGAGAAATACCAGGGGTCAAACCGCACGTGTTTAAAAAGTTAGCCATGGTTGAACCAGAACTAGGACCCCACTCGGACCATCATAATCGGACCAATTGCCCAAGACCCAAGACCCCGGCTCAGGCTCGGGCTCGGATCCGCTCAGCTCTACCATCGGCTTCACCGAAGGCGGACTGGCGAACCCAAGTCCAAGAGCCCGCGTGAGCTTCGTTTACACAAAGCCCACAATACCCGTTGGCCCACTTGATGTCCACTCATTAAAAGTTAAACACTCTTCCACATTGAATAACTATCAATGTGGGATAAACGAAAAGGCATAAAAGCACCTATTCAACTTCCAAACACCATTTCTCACTCACCAATAAATGGATTTGAGAAATTCAAAAAGCTATAATTATCTACACGACACGTAGATTAAGCTTATACAATTCGTTAACATGAATTTACGCTGTACCATTAAATTAGAATTAACCCAATTTACAACAATCCCCCACATGAGTGAGAAACTCTAAAAACGTAATGCATGAATGCAAATATATAGCTCAGTCCTTAAGAGACAATAGAGAATAGGGATAGGTGTCTTGTGGCCTTGAACCCTCCTTAGTTAATACTACCGAGCATACCGGCGGATTAGTGAACATAATTCTTGAACTACTCCCCTTTGTATATACTAAACAATAGTACCAACCCACTAAGGTCTCAAAATTCTTCCGTTCTCACGTTTGTGTCCAATCCTGGACATGGATAACTTCTTTGGATTCATAAGCTTCGGTAGAAGCGGCCCTCACTTCTCGCTTACATAGGTGATTCTTCAAATCAGCATTCTGTCATACTCAAGTCAAAAACCTGTACAAGAATCATTAAAATCAGAGATTTAACCTCACCACGTGACAGATTATAAACTCTACTTTTGCGTTAAGGAATAGATTCGTAGAGTTTTACTTACCGAGACTCTTGCAGTTTAGTTTTCCCATTGAACCAAGTTTGTGGGATCTCCACTCATCATGGTTGGGTTTCCACTACAATCATCTTTAAGATGTGGATTTCACTCCCATTCCTTCTAGCAACTTGTACATCTGATCTCGAGCTATGTTCTTAGTGAATGGATCCGCTAGATTATCTATCGACCTTACGTAGTCAACAGAGATAGTCCCACTCGATAACAGATGTCTCACGGTGTTGTGTCTCCGACGAATATGTCGAGACTTACCGTTATACAAACCACTTTTTGCCCTCCCAATAGCAGCTTGACTATCGCAGTGAAGCATAACCGGTGGCACGGGTTTCTCCCAACATGGAATATCTTCTAAAAAATTACGAAGCCATTCAGCTTCTTCACCTGCTTTGTCCAAAGCGATAAATTCAGATTCCATGGTGGATCGGGCTATACATGTCTGTTTAGTGGATCTCAAAGAAACAGCTCTTCCCCCTATTACAAACACATATCCACTTGTTGACAGTGAGTCCTTTGTATCGGATATCCAGTTTGCATCACAGTAACCTTCAAGTACCCTGCGGTGTCTACCATAATGTAGCCCAAAGTTCAGAGTATACTTTAAGTATCTAAAAACTCTCACAAACGCTTTCCAGTGTTCTCTACTTAGATTGCTTGTATATCGACTCAGTTTGTTTACCGAGCAAGCTAGATCAGGTCTTGTACAATTGGAGATGTACATCAAACATCCGATGATACTAGCGTAGTCCTTCTGAGCAACAGGGTCACCTCTATTCTTACTTAAGTGAACGTCGAGTTCCATAGGTGTCTTTGTTGGAAGACTATCGTGTGCATTGAATTTCTTGATCACTTTCTCAATGTAATGAGATTGTGATAAGACAATTCCATCTGGAGTTCTTATGATTCTTATGCCAAGAATAGTGTCCGCAACTCCCAGATCCTTCATGTCAAAATTTCTCTTTAGCATGAGTTTCGTCTCGTTAACCACTTGTAGGTTACTACCCATGATTAACATATCATCTACATAAAGACATACTATAACAAATCTATCATTAGTATTCTTAATGTATACACATTTGTCGCACTCGTTTATCTTGAACCCATTTGACATCATCACTTCGTCAAATTTCAAGTGCCATTGTAAAGGTGTTTGTTTCAAGCCATACAAAGACTTAACAAGTTTGCACACCTTTCTTTCTTGTCCGGGTTTTACAAAACCTTCAGGTTGTTCCATGTAAATTTCTTCTTCCAAATCTCCATTCAGAAAAACTATTTTTACATCCATTTGGTGAATCTCAAGATTGTGCAAAGCAGCAATCGCTAGAAGCACCCGAATAGAGGTAATTCTCGTCACAGGAGAGTATGTGTCAAAGAAGTCATAACCCTCCTTCTGGAGAAAACCTTTCACAACCAAACGAGCTTTATACTTATCGATTGATCCATCAGCTCTGAACTTTCGTTTCAGAATCCATTTACTCCCTAAAGGTTTACAACCTTCAGGTAAGTCAGTCAGAATCCACGTATGGTTCTGCATGATCGAATCGATCTCGCTCTGTACAGCTTCCTTCCAAAATGAACTATCAGTTCGTGAGAAAGCTTCTTTCAGTGAATATGGTTCTTCATCCAAGAGAAAAACCACATAGTCAGGACCGAAGTCCTTTGAAATTTAGCTCGAGTGCTCCGTCTAGGAGTTAGAGCTTCAAGTTCTGAACCGGGTCGTTTGCGAGACTTAGGTTCAACCTCCGCAAGTTCGTGACTTGTAGTTCCTTCAGCATTACCAGTGTTTGAACTGGATGCACCTTTATCCTTACAAGGATAGATGTCTTCAAAGAATATTGTATTCCTTGACTCAATGGTGGTTCCGACATTCATGTCCGAAACATCCGACCTATGGATTATAAATCGATAGGCACTGCTATTTAGTGCATAACCAATAAAAATACAATCAACCATTTTGGGTCCGATTGTCACTTGTTTTGGTAGAGGCACTTCTACCTTCGCTAAACACCCCCACACTTTGAGGTATTTATAAGAAGGTTTCCTTCCTTTCCACAACTCATAGGGAGTTTCGTCCCTACCTTTAAGTGGAATTTTATTGAGGATATAGTTAGCTGTTAAAACAGCTTTCCCCCACATGTTCTGCGGTAACCCAGAACTAATCAACAACGCATTCATCATCTCTTTCAAAGTACGATTCTTGCGTTCTGCAACTCCGTTRGATTGAGGTGAGTACGGAGCTGTAGTTTGATGAATTATGCCACTTTCGTTGCACAACTCCTCAAACGGAGCTACGTATTCCCCTCCTCTATCACATCCACAACTTTATTGAAAGTTTTTAACTAAATATACTTCCAAAATAAGATTGAGGGTCAATATGAATTCTCAAGTTCATGAAAGAATTGACTTAGTTTGACGATTATTTGTCATTTAGGGGTTGGTGGATGATATTATCGCGGAATTGTAGTTATTATAGTTTCCACGTCAAACAAATGATGGTAGTAATCAATTACTTTTGAGTATATTATTTTGAATTTTGATTCAGTTAGTTCAATCAATTTCTTTACAAATGAATTTGAAAAATGTAAGTCATAATCTTTCTTTGATATTATATGAATATACTTTATCACAAGACTTATTTATACAATTTTGTATCGTTCATGAACTTTAATTATTATGAAAATATGCAAATGTACAATCAATGATAGATATGTTGAAATTAGATTATAAAATTTCAGCTGCAAGAGAATTACCAACATACACGAAAGTATTACAAAATTTCATGTTTGTCAAAATTGTACATAACATCACATGCATATAATTATAGGTAACATATACATATACATTTCTTTGTATAAGAATGCACAATAATACATACCATGCCATATATACATATAAACAAATATTTATTATTTATACTTAATAAATAGGGGAAAAGATTGTAACCATCCTGTACTATACGCGTTTTTTGGGTTTGTATCCTAACGTTTTTTTTGTAATTTAATGCATCCTGTACTTCAAAAAATTTTGAAAGTGCATCCTTCGACCAATCAACTCGTCCAAACTCGTCGAAACTCACCTAGTCTTGCGAGTGAGGTTGCATATTTTCAAACCCATATACTTTGTGTGAGTTCCGGTGAATTTATTATTTATTTAAAACTAGTTCCGGCATATTTTATTAAATATGCAAAAATTACCAAATTTATTACTAAATAAATAATAAATTTTATTTATTTAATAAAAATAGTTCCGGTAAACATTAGGATAAAATATGGTTTGCATATTTATTTAATAAATTTGAGTTTTTATTTAATGAAACTAGTTTTTTTCTAAATTTTGTATAGTACAGGATGCACTTTCAAAATTTTGTATAGAACAGGATGCATTAAATTACAAAAGAAAAAAACGTTAGGATGCAAACCCAAAAAACGCGTATAGTACAGGATGGTTACAATCTTTTTCCCTAATAAATAATAGGGTAATTCAAATTACCTTGGAGGAAAGACACGATTCTTTCCTTGAATTTTATTTTTGCAATAGGTTTTGTCTGTGATATGTTTTGGATGATAAGAAGCGTCAAACCCAATCTCCACTGTACATATTTAACCAATACGAATTTTTAACATTATATCCAAAACTCAGCTTCATCCAACGGTTATATTGTGCGTAATTCAATTTTAAAAACAGACTGGGCAAACAGTTTCGGGAAACATGATCAGATCTGTCAAAAATTCATTATCGGGTTCGAAGGACCTCATATTCAGATCTCCACCATTAAGATTAAACTTTTATATGTATGGGATAATATATCTAATTCTTATCTTGGTCCAACGGTCCGATTGTGCGCAATCTTGTTTTGAAAAACGCTGCACAAAGAATTTCGAAAACAAAATTTGCTTTGTTCGAGATTTTATATATTTTTTCTCGTATCTCAGAATCAAATATTCACTGATCAAAACGTAATTCAAAAAGTCTTGAAGGTGCTGTGAAGTTTAGAAAGCATGTGCTGTGAAATTTAGAAAGCAATCTAACGGTTGAAACGTGAAAAAATGACTTTTCAAACTTACAACAGTTAGATCTTTTACCTACGGAAATTGTGTAATTGCTGCTTTGTTTATTGAGGCTTATTTATATAGGGTATCAAATACATGTTTTCATAATATATAAAGAGAACAAATAACTAAATTGTCCTTCATCGGTTACTTATTGATGAAGGTACACTAATTGTGTTTTTCCTTCAACATAATTAACATTTTCCAAGTATTATTGCTCAAAACCATACTACAAATAGTGAATTCAATTATGGTTTTCAAAAACCTTCTCACTCTACTGAATTCCACACTTTTTCCATCCTATAATAGGAATTACGTACTTCATTAGACGAACCAAACTAAAATTATCCCCCTTATTTCCTAAAATACATACAACAAATTGAGTTACATAATATTTCTCACAACCCCTTATTTTTATTTTGAGTATTTCATATGCTTTATTTTGGACTCTTTTTTTTCATGCATGGTTTTATGTTGAATCATAGATGTACTCTTCGTTTCTTATTATTTTTCGTAAAGATTTAAACTTTCACGTCAACTTTTATTGCTCTTTCTATTGGTGCTTTCAATTTTTGTTAATTTGCATTATTTCAAATTTCATGATCATGCATGCATAGATGTACCTTAGGTTTTCATGCTTGTACTTTGTGAAACATTACTTTATATTGCTTATTTTCATTATTGCTTGCAATTTCAATTGGGCATACGCACGAGGCATCCTAAAGACTTGCATTTACTTTCATAGATCATCCTAGTTCTCACTTTACTTGCTTTAATTGCTTTAATTTCTATTATATTTTCATTTCCTTCTACTTTCCCAAAGCTAAAAATACATTGATTCTTATTAACAATCGAACTCCGATAATACCAAGTCATGAACCCGTTGATATATTCATCACCACTAAAACTACTCTTTCAGTTTCTGATATGGAAAGTCAATTAATTACAACCTACTCTATTCACTTTCAAGTTCACACCAAGAAATTACAACATACTCTATTCACTTTCAAGTTCACAATCAAAAAATTCTTGAGACTTGTTAACACTTTTACAAAGTAGTTTGGATAATCTCAGAATGAAAGTATTAATCATTCTACCAAGTAGTACGAAATTCTTGAAAAATTGTTAACACGTATTACAAAGTAGTTTGGAAAATATTGGTAGAATTAGATTCTTGAAACTTGTTGCCACTTTTTACAAAATAGTTTGGATAATATAAAGTAGTGCAAATTAGTAACACGTGATACAAAGTAGTATGAAATTATCAAGTACTACATAATTATTACTCTTGTTATCATTAATTCTACCAAATATTATGAAATTATTATTCTTGATATTGTAAATATTATAGCATGGAATTCTTAAATAATGTTACCAATGGTATGAAATTATAAACTAATGTTTCCAACTGATATGGAATTATGAAATTATGCTTCAAGCAGTATATGAGAGTTTTACTCAATATGGAAATAGCACTATTTATAATAAAATGAGAATATACTCATCTAATAACACACAAAATTGATACTCCAATTGTACATAACATCTTCGGTATTAGTCTCTACCATCCGACAATCTAAAGAATCTATTTTACGTAAGTATACATTTGAATAATAGGTATAACGACGTCTCCTTCATAACCTTCAGATATTCGGTGCCAATTTTATCTCCATAATTTTCAATCTCATTGACAATGCTACTCATGGTATAACGAAATTTCCTGCAAAAAAGTCATGTAGTATGACATTAAAATTTAGCACTACATAAAATGTATAATAATGTTCACAGTGTGAAATTATACTTTTTCTTACCTATACAAGTTGTGTTCGCCAAGTTGGGATTATAAGCTATTCATCTAGTATGAAATAAGAATAAGGTAATATGGAATATGTAGTGTGGAATCAACTTAATGTAAATTCACAAAATTAATGTAGATTCAACTTATTATAAACCAATTGAACAAAATAAAAAACAAACTTGTATACCAAATTTTAAACTACCCAACCAAATTACACACTACCAAGCAAAATTATAAACTACCCAGCCAAGTTACACACTACCAATACAAATTATAAACTACCCACCCAGCCAAGTTATACACTACCAATACAAATTATAAACTACCTACCCAAACCAATCATCAAAGATTACAAACTGCCTAATTCACATATTACCATATTTGAAACTTGATATAATTCACAACCTAACAGTTATGCTTCAACATAGTATACTATTCCCTAAAGTCCAAACTAATCCGCACTAGACATAAAGAATGTTAAGCTTTTTGGAATCATAAATCATAAAACTAGACAGATTACAAACTACTTCACAAAATAGTTTAACAGTCTATAATTCTAAACTACTCCCACATAATTACAAACTATATAATTCACAAATAATTCGACATTCTATGATCCCAAAATCATAACCTACCTAATTCACAAAATCCTTATAGACTCAACCTATTACAAACTATTTGAACATAATAAATAACATACTACTCAGCCAAATTAGAAGCTACACACCTAAACTTATGGAATTTGTAGTGTGAAATACAAACTACCTCATTCACAAAATTAATAAAGATTCAACTAATTATAAACTAATTGAACAAAATAAAAACAAACTACACAACCAAATTCTAAATTACCCAACCAAATTACACACAACCAAGCAAAATTGGCAAAAATATTTTTTTAGTCCAGTAAGTGATCACTCTTTGATATTTAGTCCGGTTTTTGGTCACACTTGAAAATTAGTCCACTAAATGGACTAATTGCTAATTTTTGGTCCAGTGACCGCCTATAGCAGGTCACTGGACCAAAAATCAGCATTTAGTTCCCTTAGTGGACTAATTTTAAAGTGTGATCCAAAATCGGACTAAAAGTCAAAGAGTGGTCATTTACCGGACTAAAAAAAGAATCTTAGGTTTTTGGCGAGTAATTGTAATTAGGAGGTAATTGTCCAAAAAAATATGATATAGGTAAAAATAAAAATAAAATATCTGGGAGAAAAAAATCCCTATTTATTTTTATTTTTAATTTTAGATTGTAGGTTTTTATTTTATTCTATTATTATTTATAACTTGTAAGTTTTTATTCTATTGCTTATTTATCAAAATGTTCGAACACATGAGTTTTGTTCGAGAAATTAGAGACGAACACCCTTATTTTGCATTTATTTTTATCTTTTACCGCCTAGATCCGTCATTACCTTTCACCACCCACKAACATTTTTTCTTCTTCTTGTTTGGCGMTGGCACYATGACGACACCTATYGCGGTGGTGARGGCGGTGTGATGGGTGACGCTAATGGAAGAGTTGGAGTGGTGGTGGAGGGTTGAAGGAGATGATATATGAAATAGTTTTTTGCAGATTACATTATAAATCTAATTATAGTTTATCTTATTATGAAATAGTTTTTTGCAGATTACATTATACATCTAATTATAGTTTATCTTATTATCATCACACATATCAAAAGTTTTAAACTAAGTAAAATTATTTTATTTTTAGTCCGGTAAGTGACCACTCTTTGATATTTAGTCCAGTTTTTGGTCACACTTGAAAATTAGTCCACTAAGTGGACTAAATGCTGATTTTTGGTCCAGTGACCTTCAGTTTTCGGTTTTTCCGGTAAAGATGACCTGCTCTAGGCGGTCACTGGACCAAAAATCAGCATTTAGTCCACTTAATGGACTAATTTTCAAGTGTGACCAAAAACTGGACTAAATATCAAAAAGTGGTCACTTACCGGACTAAAAAAATATTTTTGCCAAGCAAAATTATAGACTACCCAGCCAAGTTACACACTACCAAGCTAATTTATAAACTACCCAACCAAGTTACACACTACCAAGTTATATGAGATTTTTAATGTGAAATATAAACTACCTCATTCACAAAATTAATGTAGATTCAACTTATTATAAACCAATTGAACAAAATAAAGAACAAACTTGTATACCAAGTTCTAAACTACCCAACCAAGTTACACACTGCCAAGCACAATTATAAACTACCCAGCCAAGTTACACACTACCATTGGGAAAAATCTGAAATTTTACGACAAGAAGCAATACTTACTTCGTCTTGGGATTTTTCTTGGTCCTCCTCGCCATCTCCCAGAGTAGTTTCAGGTCTTGGAGGAACGACCAAGGTTATGGCGAAAGCAGCGAAGAGATTAGAGGAACACGAAACCTTTTCAAAGAGAGTGATGCAACTGATTTTCGATGAGCTTCAAGTAATATATACGTGATTGATTCAGCTAAATTTTGAAAAAATTTCACGAGATTTCTTTGTCTCCTTTCATTTTTTTTTTTAATTTATTAAGATCCATTGGTAAATACCGATAAAATTGGAGTCCGTCGATAATTCGTTAATATTTTACCAGCGGAAAAAAAATATCCATCGGTAACGTCGTTACCAACGAAAATGGTTCGTCAGTATCCGCGAGTTTTCATAAAAATAAATTTTTGCAACAAAAATGGGTGAGGTTTTATAAGGAAAATGGGTTTGAAGGAAAAAACTCTTCAACCGATGTGCCTAATCGTTGGAACTCTACATATAAATTATTGAAAGATACATATTCGTATAGGGAGTTGTTATGTTCATTTTTTAGACAACAGCAAACTGGAATTATGTTATATACAAACCAATGGATTACATGTAATTATTTAGAAAAACTTTCAAAGGTGTTTGATGATGCTTCTAATTTATTTTCCAGTATTTATTATCTTACTTCTCACCTTGTTGTTGAATATTATATTAAAATTGCATTCATTTTTAGGGAGTGCATGAAAAATGAACGATTGGAAGAATGTGTTGTTTTGATGAAACGAAAATAGTTGAAATATTTTTATTACATTCCAAATATATTGTTAGTTGCTATATTATTAGGTTAGGTCCTAATAATAGAGAAAGTGGTTTAAAACTTTATCTTAACTAGAGCTGGCAATGGGTTGGGTTGGGCCGAGCCAGCCCGGCCCGAGCCCGTCGGGCCAATCACCAAAATCGGGCCGGGTCGAGCCGGAATTTCATCGGGCCAAGCCCGGACCATTGTAGAAATCATAGTGTAATTGTCGGGCCAAATTGGGTCGGGCCGGGCTGGCCCGCCCAAACGGGCCAAACCGGGCCGGCCAAAAACGATCCGATTTTTTTGGCCAGTGATCCTAAGGCCCAAGCCCGGCAATAATCGGGTCGGGCCGGGCCAAAAATTGCCAGCTCTAATCATAACTATTATTATAATGCTTTATTGTTGTTTGAAAAGTTTAAATATCCTTCTATTGAAAATATTAATCAAAATGTGAAGAATTCATTATTTGATATATTTAAGGAATATAGTAAAAAATTTGATAGTCCTCTTCTTATGAGTACTTTTGGGCGACAAACTTCTACTAGAATTGATAACAACGACGATGAAATTGAGGGATTTCAGGATCTTTTGAAAAAAAATCACGAATGAGACGTTCGGGTTACTCATTAGACTAACTCCAACAAACTCCATATCAGACTCCACAAATCTCACTCCCAAAGTAATTTTCTCTAATTTTTCAAACTCCCTATCTCGGTTTACTTTATCAAACTCCTTACTTATGACAACTCTCTGTTTTAAGGACTCCCTATTCCAATTTTAATCCATCGAACTCCCTATTTATAAATATTTTATCATATATGTTATTAAAGTAATAGGGAAACAGTTTAAATAAAAGTAAAAAGAAAATAATAGGGAGTCAAATTTGTTCTCTACTTGTAGAGAGCTCAAGTAATAAAAAAAAAAAAAAGAAGCTCCCTATTTTAGGGAGGCCTTGCAGGGAGTCTGTTGGAGCTATATTAATGTATTTGCCTCCCTAAAATAGTCAAGGAACCATTATAGGGAGGTTGTTGGAGATAGTTTAACCCTTATCGATAACTTGTAATTTATCTAACAATGACTTTTTAGTATAGAACGTTGGAGGGAAATGAAACCGATAACGAGCTTGATATTTTGAATTGGTGGGCATGAAACCACTTTATCCCGTTGTTAACATCATTGCAAAGAAGATATTTGTTGTTCTCGTATCAACCATTTCAGTCGAACAAGCATTTAGTAAAGGGGAGTATTTGCTGGACCCGCGGAGATCCAACATTAGGCCTCACAATCTCGAGTATCAAATGTTGTTGCATGATTGGGTCAACGCGCAAATGAAAAAATATTTTTAGTGAAGATGAAGAGAGTGAGACGTATTATGACACGGGATCTAGCAACGAGTTGGCTAATGGATGAGGATGGATGATCATGACAATCTCCGATAAGTAAGAATTACGTGGATTTTGATTTCTAAGGTAAGGGATACTTTGACAACTATCTTCAATTATTTGAAATTAAAATTTCAAATTTTAACTTCAAATATTTCAAAATAGTTCAAGTCCAATTTTTTATTTTTTTTTTGAATTTATTATTAAAAGTGTTATTTCTATTTTCCCACTTAACTTCAAAATCTTAAATATTCTAATATAATTTTTTTAATTTTAACTTCAAATATTTTAAATAGTTCAATTTTAATTTTTTTTTAATTAATTTAAAATTTCAAAGTGTTAGTTCTATTACTCATTTAACCTCATACATTTAATATATATATATATATATATTATTATATTATATATATATATATATATATATATATATATATAATAGAAAAAATAAAAAAAATTAACTTCAAAAAACTCAAATATTCTAATTAACTTTTTTTATTTTAACTTTAAATATTATAAATAGTTCAAGTTTAATTTTTTTGAATTAATTTAAAGTGTTATTTCTATTTTCTCCACTTAACCTACTATATATTTTTTTAATAAAATAAAAAATAAACATAAGTTAAAAACCAAAAATATATGAATTTTAAAAGTTAAAAAACTCAAAAATACAAAAATTCCTTTAAAAAAAAAAAAGTAGGTCAAATCGTGTCGTAGCCGAACCGTGAACCCCGATTCATAAATTGCCGGCAACCAACCAATTTCACAGTTCAATTGCAATTTATCCTTACTTGACAAATCGAAACCGACGGTTCAATCCGTGAACGGGCCGATCCCGAACCTTGAACATGTCTACTTAATAATGGTTGGTATAAATCTATTTGGGCTCGACGCTTTTTATACATACCGGGCACAGCAATAGCACTAAGGAAATGTAGACACGTCTGTCTGAGTGGCCCGGAAATGAAAAGCAGACGTCCAGCCCAATCCCAAGCCAGCTAAGGTACTGGGTCACTTTCCACCGACGATCTTCTTCTCCGATCAGACAAATCAACGAACAAGAAACAAACATCATTGATCGATTATCATTAATGGCGTAATTGTAAAGCTGTTGTTTGTTGGATTTTTCACTTTACTTCCTTCTCACTCATCCCCTCCAAACCAAACGCGCCTTTAATTGTTTTCCTCCTCTCTCCCACTACCCCACAAAACCCCTCTCACTGAAAAAAAAAAAGAAAAAAGTCCCCGATACACACAGTAACCGTGTAACTGTGTGTAATTGCGTGAAGATAATTAGTGCAGAAGGTTGAAAAGTGATGAACAGGGAGTCCTCAGACGAAGAGGAGGATCGCGCGAATCTGATTCCTGAAAATGCCAGGCCAAACGACGTCGTAAAGTCTCCCAATCACCGCCACCGGTCCGCATTCCACATCGACGATGATTTACGAAGCCGGTTCTCCGGAGCCGCTCGCAGACTCAATAAGAGGTATCTTTTCGCGGTTTTTCTCCCGATGGTGATATTGATACTCTATTTTACCACCGATTTTAAAAGCTTGTTCCAAATTAGTATTCCCGCGATTAAGGATATCGGGTCTAATAATCTTTTTGTTAATCGAATGCGTGAGTCCGAGTTACGTGCTTTGTATTTACTCAAGCAGCAGGAACTTGAGCTTTTTAAGATATGGAATTATACCACATTGGTGAATAACTCGAATTTTAGCTCAGTAAATGGCAGTAATTTGGTGAATTCGAATCCTGGTAATAATTTGGAAGACTTGAAATCACGGATTTTCAGCCAAATTTCACTGAACAAGCACATTCAAGGGATTTTACTGTCATCTCATGAAAATCGGGGCACATTAGTTTCGACTGAAAATTACACGGATCCGAGTCTTTCAAACTGGAACAGGTGTGCAAAGACGGATCAGAGATTATCAGAGAGGAAAACGATCGAATGGAAACCTAAATCGAACAAGTATTTGTTCGCCATTTGCGTTTCGGGTCAAATGTCGAACCATTTGATCTGTCTCGAAAAGCACATGTTTTTCGCAGCTCTGCTTAATCGAATTCTAGTGATCCCTAGTTCAAAAGTCGATTACGAGTTTCATCGTGTGTTAGACATCGACCACATCAATAAATGTTTGGGTCGGAAAGTTGTGGTGACGTTTGATGAATTCGCAGAGAATAAAAAGCACCATTTGCATGTCGACAAATTCTTGTGTTATATCTCATCACCACAGCCGTGTTATATAGACGACGAGCGGGTGAAGAAGTTGAAGGGTTTGGGGCTCACTTTGAGTAAGATTGAGTCTGTGTGGAAAGAGGATGTTAAGAAGCCAAATCGACGGACGGTTGAGGATGTTAAATCAAAGTTTACGTCAGACGATGATGTCATCGCGATCGGAGATGTGTTTTTTGCTGATGTGGAGAGAGAATGGGTGATGCAACCAGGAGGCCCAATTGCTCACAAGTGTAAGACGTTGATAGAGCCGAGTCGGCTAATTTTGCTGACTGCTCAGCGTTTTATACAGACGTTTTTGGGGAAGGATTTTGTAGCTCTTCATTTCCGGCGACATGGTTTCTTGAAGTTCTGGTATTGCTCTCTTACGTTTTGGGATAATTATGAAACTACCCCTAAGGTCTGGAGTATATATGAAAAAAACAAGACCACAATTTGATTCCGTCTTACATTTTGTCCCGACCGTCAAATGCTTTGCATATACACCCTTCAGTTTTTTTTTAAAAATACGAATAGCCCCAATTTTTCGTCTCACTATTTGTAATATTTACAAAAAAAAGGATGTTAATGTAAAATGTGAGACCAAAACTCGGGTTATTTGTAATATTTAAAAAAATTGAAGGATGCAACTGTAAATATATTTGATGACGTCAGCGATTTCTGTTAGCGGGCCTAATGGCAGGTGCAAAGTGTTAGGCAAATATATTTTGGCTAAACCTCATGGGTAGTTTTTGTAATTATCGAATATATTTTATTTAATTTTTGTATGTAGCATGATAGCATCTAACAGAATATTCTCCGTGATTTTTCAGCAACGCGAAGAGCCCGAGCTGCTTTTACCCGGTTCCTCAAGCTGCAGAGTGCATCAATCGAGTGGTTGAAAGGGCTAACACACCGGTGATATATCTTTCTACAGATGCTGCACGAAGTGAAACCGGTTTACTGCAGTCACTAATTGTCTTGAACGGAAAAACGGTGCCACTTGTACAAAGACCGGACCGTAATCCAGCTGAAAAGTGGGATGCATTATTATATAGGCATGGACTCGAGGGAGATTCACAGGTTGCACTTACTTTTTTAGGGAGTGTTTTTGCAAAACCTTTTGCTTTTAGAAAAAGTGATTTATTGGAGCAAAAATCTAAAAAGTGGTTGAGAATCAAAAGTTGGCTGTGTTTACAAAGAGCTGTCTAAATGTCGGGCCAAATGAAAAAAGGGGCCGAGTCAGGCCAATTAAAGAAGATGATCATGGGCTGACCGGGCCATACCGACCCACCGGTGTATAACCAGGGCCATAAAAGCCTGATTTTTTGGCCGTAAAGATCTCTGGCCCAGGCCCAGCCAAATATACCAGGCAACACTGGGCCGGGCCAGAGATGCCAGCTAACTACTAGAAAAAGTTAAACGTTGAATTAGTTGAAAATAGTGTTTGGTGAATAACATGGAAAAGTGTGTGTGTTTTTTAAGCCAAAAGCTAACAATCACTTTTTTTTTCTTCATGAAGGTCGAAGCAATGCTGGATAAGACTATTTGTGCTTTGTCATCGGTGTTTATCGGATCCTCTGGATCGACTTTCACAGAGGATATATTACGGCTGCGTAAGGACTGGGGATCAGCGTCCCTCTGCGACAATTATTTGTGCCAGGACGAACTTCCGAATTTCATTGCAGAAGATGAGTAAATTACGAAGCGGTGCATTACTGTCCTTGAGAAAGATGAGTCAATTGAGCGCTGACCGGGCTGTCTGAATTTTTTGTGAGATATTTGTTTTGGCAGCTAAAACACTAGTGTAAATGGAAATTTGTCTGAATTATTTTTGGACCTGTGTAATAAGAGATGATATTTGTTTTGTTCCGTGTAATAAACTTGGTTTTTTTGCATTGTAGTCCTTGTGAATGTAGCCTAGCTAGTTTTAACCATGTAATATGGATAAATTTGTAAGCCAAAACTGTGTACTATATATTTTTTGAATTCTGAGTGCCGTTTATAATGATAAACATAGTATTGTGGGATATATCTTTTGAATTCTGACCGCCTTTTTCTGTGTGTCTACAGTGTGATATCTAAATTGTATATATAAAAGTAAAAGGGGTTTATTAAATAAACAATATATTTTTTATTCAAAATTATCAAAATAATACACTTTCAAAAAAGTTTGCATTTTTGGGTCGGGATGCCTTTTCCAATGGCGTCCCGCCCACATTCTAGACGGTACTTTAAAGTAACCGTTTTAGAAAATAACCCGGGACGTCATTCCCAGAGGCGTCCCGAACCTAAACTGACGTATATAAACTTTTGAGGTTGAAATGAAAAAAAAAATGTGGGGTGGTGGGACGCCTTTCCCAGTGGCGTCCCGGGAGGGGGGGGGGGGGGGGGCTTTGAAAAAAAAAAACCCAATAGTGTCCCGGGTTAATTAGCAAAAAAAATAAAGAATCGGGCATAAACCCTAGCCCCCCTCCCTCTCTCCCCCCATTTCCCGTCTCCCTCTCTCCCCCTTCTCCCATTTCCGTCCGGCAGCAGCAACAAGGAGCCAGCGGCGGAGCCACAAGAAGTCAGCGGAGCAGCAATAGCGACGCGGTAAGGTTTTTTTTTGTTTTTTTTTTTAATTCAGCAACAAAGTTATTACTATTATTATGATTATTGTGTTAATATATTGTGTTTTTCTGGATTGTGTGTTCATATATATTGTGTGTTCATATTTTTGGATTGTGTGTTAATATATATTGTGTTTTTATAGAATATGTTGTGAATTTTTTTTTTTTATTC
This sequence comes from Phtheirospermum japonicum, assembly GCA_014905375.1. Lineage (NCBI taxonomy): Eukaryota > Viridiplantae > Streptophyta > Magnoliopsida > Lamiales > Orobanchaceae > Phtheirospermum > Phtheirospermum japonicum. Next base: position 1,208,905 of record BMAC01000220.1, on the reverse strand, counting down.
AAATTAAATGTCAATTTATATGCTTGTGAATTGTAGTTGTTAATTGCTTGTGGAATTTAATTTTATTGATTTGTGATTTAATTATTCATTACGTGAAAAATTTATTTTGTTAATATGTCCATTTTAGTGTTAATGTTTATAGAATATATTCTGAAATTTTTTTATTCAATATAAATATCAATGTATATGTTTGTGAATTTTAGGTGTTAATTGCTTGTGAAATTTAACACTATTGATTTGTGATGAAATTGTTCATTATGTGAATAATTTAAATTTGTTAATATGTTAATTTTAGTGTCAATATTTAATAAAATTTATTTGGGTTTAGAAGTAAGTGCACATATGGCGAATGCGTCCAGTGGCAACGAGTATGGCATGTATGTATCTATTCTACGAGACGACGATGGATTTGCAAATGTTAATCTGACCGAGCATCATGCTCCTCCCCCACAGGTGATCCCGGACTACCCCGCCGATTGCTTCGGACCAGATGAAGGAAGCGATTTTGAACAGAATTTAGATGAACTAGATGATAATGGTCATGAAACTGACGAGAAATTCTTTCAGTTGGGGGGTAGTAGACCAAATGAAGATCCTTTTGAACCCACTGTGGATGAGCTTGCCCCTAGAGCCCATAAACGAGCGGATAGAGGATCGGCACTGTACTAGAACAGACCATTTTTCGATCACGTATATGAAGACGTTCCAATTGATTCTATTGGTGTCCCTCAACCGGACTACTACTACGATAAAGACGAAGGAGTGTTGAGAACGGGCATGACATTCAGAGATAAAAAACATTTGATGTGGGCTGTCAAGGATTACTCAGTGCGCGTCGCCAAGTGCGCGAACAGAGTGGTACTGAGCAATCCAACGGTTTGGAAAGTTGTTTGCTTGTCGAGTTCACTTGGTGTGAATGATGTGGATGTTCCGAATCCAGTAATCGACGAATCACCCGAGTGCGGATGGTGTCTCCGCGCTAGTTTTCGTAAACGGAAGGGCGCGTGGGTAATCATAAGATTGGGTTCTACGCACAGATGTCTTGCATCTTTTAGCGTAAAGATCACCCCAATTTGTGTAAAAATATGATTGCTATGCTCATTACCACCCACGTCGAGAAAGATCCGTTATATGGTGCTTTGCATGTCCAGAGTGCGGTCGAACAAGAATATGGTTATAACGTGCCATATCACAAGGCATGGCAAGGTTTGTGACGGGCTCGTGAAAATGTGTACGGGACGTGGGAGGAATCGGTCCAACATTTTCTGAAATACATGGAGGCCTTGCAGTCGTACAATCCGGGGACAGTGGTCGAGTGGCTGCACAAATCTTCTGGAATTGCCGATGTGCATATGTTAAGATTTGTATTTTGGGTATTTCGACCATGTATCGAGGCTTTCAGACATTGCCGCAGGGTGATCAGTGTTGATGGAACTTTTTTGGTTGGAAAGTACAAGCACACGTTGCTGATGGCAGTTACAGTTGACGCCAACCAACAAGTCGTGCCACTAGCTTACGCAGTTGTTGATTCAGAGAGTTACAGCTCCTGGCATTGGTTCCTTCACATGGTTTCAAAACATATTATCCGCGACATAGAAGGGGTTTGTCTTATTTCTGATCGACATGCCGGACTACTTAGTGCACTAGAACAAGTTCCGGCATTCTCTTCTAACGTTTTTTGTTTGCGACATGTCTCTTCTAACTTCAATACGCATGCCAAATTTGTGAAATTGAAGGATATGTGTTTTAAAGTTGGAGCAGAACCCAGGGTTACTGTCTTTCACAAAATAATGGAGCATATTAAGGCGCTTGATCCGGATGCATTTGCGTACTTGGATGGTATTGATAAGAACAAGTGGACACTGTCCCACGACGGCGGCAAACGGTGTGGCATCCTGACGACCAACATGTCCGAGTCCATCAATGGAGTGATGAAATGTGCTAGACGGCTACCAATAACTACCATCGTTCGAATCATATTTGCCCGAAGTATTCATATATTTTTTGATCGTTTGAAAGACGCGACGAGACTCCGTAACATGCAACAGTTTTGGCCAGATAAGATATATGGGGTGTTCAGGTCAAGACAGCAGTTGGGGACATCTTACCACGTTACGGGATATAACTGGGCGACACAAACGGCCCAAGTTTCCGTACGGGTCGATGGATCAGTTCGTGCCCGGAACTTTCGAGTGTCCTTGTCGAACACGGAATGCTCTTATGGTAGGTGGGCGAGCAGTGGACTTACGTGCTCTCATGCAATAAAGGTGTGCACCGAATTTCGAGTGGATCCTCGAGTTTACGTCCAAGATTACTATAGCACTGCTGCGTACCTACGTACTTACTCTGGCTCGGCTTTTGAACCATTGCCTGATGCGGAGGACTGGAACAAGGCAAGTTTTGAATTGGTTCGTGATCATGATCCCCACACGCGGAGGTAGCGGAGCGTTGGACGAATCAGGGGTAGTAGGATACCCAACAAAATGGACCAACCACAAGTACGCGCAAGGCAACAATACCGCGCAGCAGATGTTGCTAGCTCGTCACAAGGCGGTGGACGTTCTGGTTCCAGACATTGATATTAGATATGGCGATGATCTTTTCATGAGTTCGATGTTGTAATTCGCTATCAGGAATAATTGTTATGTGATTTCTATTAGTAATATTGACATTGATGTTGTATTTCTGTTTATTATCCTATTGACAGACGTTGGATTAATAATCTGTGTTGTATGAATTCCTTAAGTAACATTTTATTTTGTATCGTGTGTATGTATTTATCTTACAGTACGTGTGTATGTATTTATCTTACAGTATGTGTGTATGTATTTATCTTGCAGATGGCATCACATTTCTTGAGCCAGCAGGGTTTACATAAATCGAGGACCGTTGCGGGTGGGCATATAGATGATGTTCTGAGGATGAAGTGTGCAGTAACTCATATTTTCTGGGACGAGCATCAGAGTCTGCATCCTCGGGTTATGTCGGTGCTACATCGCTGCGGGTTTTACGGGGTCGCACGGTGCGGAGCAATCGCGAAGCTGGACTGTCATTTGATCACCGCTCTAGTTGAGAGATGGCGTCGCGAGACGCATACTTTTCATCTGCCTGTGGGACGTGGGAACCCTACGACTTGGACGCACCTGAAATACAGGTGCTGGGGGAGAGATGCCTGATTGATAACTGGCTGAGCCAGTGCCCACTGATATGTTGGTCGATTGTCGAGATTCATTTCCCGATCGAGTAACCCGACAGTTCGGCATACGTCAGAACACACCAGCAACCACCAACGTTGACGTTGAGGCATTACACAGTGTCTCTCGAGGACATGAGCATCATGTTCGATGGACTGAACGTCATCATGCATGGGTCCAAGCATGGGAGGTGCGATGGTCTACCAGGATAGAAGGCCCTCCAGTTCAGACAGGTGCGGTTACGGCGAGCGGATATCGAAGATGTTACCATCAGCACACAAATCGATTCATCACTCCTCTACAAAGACATGCAGAGGGAGGATACCAGCCATTAGACTTCGGCGTTTACGATGCCATTGTAACAATTCCTATTCGCTCTTTTTTCACTCAATTAATTTAATTATTTCTTAGTTTTGAAGTTCAACCTTCTATATTTTGTAGGGCACGTGGAGTCAGCGACTTCATCATGTTTCTTCAGAGGCTAGCGCTGATGATCTTGACTCTTATCGTCGTATGCACAATGTAGTTGATTCGGTTGCTGATGAGATGATGCAACGACTGCGTATTCGTGAGGAGTTCTATGAGGATGCTCCAGATGAGCGCACGACATATGCATCGGGCAGCGGAAGACGAAGCATATCGGGGTCGTCCAGGAGAAATGTACCTCGTGATGCTCCAGATAAACGCAGGGCATCCGTTTCGAGTAGTGCAAGATGGAGCATATCTGGCCCTTCCACATCCTCTCGTCGTAGGGCACCCGATGTCCCACCCGGGCCACCGCCAGTCATCCATCATGGTAAACATGTGATCCTTTAATAACTATTTTAGATGTATTTATCTTTTGAATAATATTGAAATAATAAGTTATTGCCCAACTTGAATGTAGATCCTGTTGGTCCGTCATCGTACAACGAGGGGGGTGATTACATTCCTACATTTGGATCATCCGAGTTTTATACTCCTACATGTGTTGGGCAGTCGTTTACCGATCTTCTTAATATTGATTATCCGTAGTACGACCCCCACTTCGCACCTGACATGGGCTTTTCGCGCCTACACTTCCATACGACACCAATTCCAATGTTGTTTCCTACTGGAACTGCGGATCGTGCACATCACATTTGGGGTCATCTAGCATATGAGGGCAAAGATGACGAGCAAGTGCCGGAACCACCAGCCCCCAAACGACCACATGATCATGACCTACGTAGTGACAAGGAAAAGAAGAAGGCGATGTGTGGCACGGGATCACATTATGTCTAGTACTATTTGTATATTATGTAATTAAATTTAGTTGTGTGGAAGTTTTCTATCGGGTGGTTCACTTTGTATTTTTCATTAAATAAAAACATTAACGGAAACACCACGAAATATTACACCACGAGACATTACACCACGAAACATTCGGTACAACAACAACATAGAAACATTACATAACGGAAACACAAAACAAGACAAGTTGATACCACTAACACTGTGTTTGCTGATGAACTGTCTATTACTATAGACAAGAAGAGTAATCTTTCAATTAAATTTTAGAGTGATATGTGCCATAAAGTTTCAGATGACAAGACAAGTCAAAGGTGTGTGTCCCACTATCACTGTTTTTGAATGGGGACGTGTGACTGCAAGGTCACATCAATTTTAGCTGGCAAAGGTACATTTCATATTTCTTTTTCTTTTAATTTCTATTTTCTTGGTGTGTGTGTTGCATTGTCACTGTTTTTGAATTGGGAAATGTGACTGTAAGGTCACAACAATTGTAGCTGGCAAAGGTACAATAATTCTATGCAATCAAATGGAGAATAATAACCACACTATACACATATATTACGCATCTATATATATGTACGCACATAAAAAATTTACCAAAAAATAGAAACTATACCAGCTAATTTCGACGAAAATCATCCAGCTGTCCTAAGAATAAATAATAATTACTATGATCCTGCACTAACCCCATGGACCATGGAGATGGAAAAAGTCATCTTGGGATTTTTCATCGCCCAGAAGGAAGGTATTGAAAGAGGTGCAAAAAAAGCGTATAGGATCATGAGCGTCCCACAGGTAAAGAGTATACTAAAAAGCCATTTCATGTTTCACCAACTACTCCGAAAATTTACGACAGGATCGAAGAAATGGAGATCAGGTATGGTTGGTGGAAGGCAATTCTTTCCGATGATGGTGTTTATTTGGATGAAGAACGTGGATTGATATGTGTTGATACCACTATCAGTAATAATGTCTCTCCTGCCTATGTAATCTCCACACATCTGTATACAATTAATTAATTATGTGGTTTGTGGTGGTTTCGTTTCAACTACTAACTGTTCTTTTTTTTTTCAACTAAAGGAATACGGTGATGATGCATCACGGAGATATTATTTGTATGACATGCCACCGTTGTGGGAGAAGATAGAAGCAGCTTTCAATTGATGCATTTTCAATGTATTAGTAGTCAAATGTCTAATAAAATGGGATAYGAATGATCTTAGTTTGAGTGTGAGATTACGTACTATGTTTAATTTGTAATGTCTAATTTCCGCGTCCTCTAGTTATTTATTTAATAAAGTGTGTAATATTTTATTTTTCCTTTATTTAATCAAATTTTTATTTAATGTTTATCCAACCTTGTTGGTGACAAGACTCCCCATTTATCAGTAGTATTTTTATTTAATGATTATCCTTTATTTAACTTTTATTTGTTGTTGTATTTTGATCTTGCTGTATTTTTTATCTTGATATAAGATTTCTTGTAATTTTTTGATATAATTATGATATATTTATTTATTTTACCTAAAATATTATAAATAAATTACAAATTAATATAAATAAATAAATTGATATAAATAAATAGTATGGGTTAGGGTTACAAATTTTTTGATTTTACAAAAACAACCCCTGGACGCCACTGGGAAAGGCCTCCCGCCCCCGCGTTTTTTTTTTTTTTTTTTTTGCATAAAACACTCGGGACGCCCACTGGGAAAGGCGTCCCGCCCCCCAAGAAGTTTTTTTTTTTTTTCATTTGAGCCCGAAAAAAAAATTTCGAGCAAACATACCCGGGACGCCCTTGGAAAAGGCGTCCTGATCCAAAAACGCAAATTTTTTTGAAAGTGTATTATTTTGATAATTTTGAATAAAAAATGTATTATTTATATAATAAACCCAAAGTAAAAGTATATGATTAGAAAATTAATTGAAAAGAAATATGTCATTTTTTCCATTTTTAATTTAAATTGAATATGTGAATCAATAGTGTGTATGGTTTTAATTTTAAAATGTTGGATTTTTAAGGGGTTGTTTGGACTAGGCTTCGTTGTTTGTTATATGGTTCAGAAATCCTTTACATTTTACTGTAGATGTCAAATCATGTCTGGAAAGTGGATGATAATGTATTTTTATATTATATTTGATGTCAAATCATATCTGAAAAGTGGATGATAATGTATTATTGTATTGTATTTAGTAATATTTAATTTATTAAATATAATGATGATGTGATAAAATAATTGAGTGTGGGGGAAGGTGTAAGAAATTGTTGTTTGTGGATTGAAAATTTGAGTTGTAGAACAAACGAGAATTGAGATTTACTTGTGTTGGGAGTGATTTGTACATATTTGTATATGATTTTCGTGTAATTTTGCATCGTGTGTTGTGTGCTTTTACGTGTTTTAGGTTTATCTTTTTATAGTTTTTCTTCCTTTTGATGTTTTTCGTCTCGTTTGGTGTTTAATGTGTTTTTACTTTATTTTATATGAAATAATCTAATTTTGTTTTATTTTGGTGTTATAGCTCGAGAAGACGAAGATTAGATAAGCAATGTGCTGTGCTGACACTGAGTACCACCGAGTCATGCTGACACTAGCTGCCGCAGCCTGGCTCGCGTCGACTGACGCACCGTCAACGCATATGTTCTGTTGCGTCGATCCTAGCTCTATCGATCGACGCACTGCCTGGTTGACGCGTGCAGCCTAGCCCGCGTCGACCGACGCACCGTCGACGCAGATATTCTGTTGCGTCGATCCTAGCTCCGTCGATCAACGCACTGCCTGGTCGACGTGTGCAGCCTGACTCGCGTCGATCGACGCACCATCGACGCTCCGGCAGTTTGAGCGGTTATTTTCTAAATTCTATATAAAGCCAGTGGTTTTTTCGTTTTTGGAGTGCTGGGACGAGGGGGAAAGGTCAGAATAATACAGAAGACCCTCGGTTCATGCCACCATTTCAATTCACGCAAATTAGAGTTAGATCGTTCGATGGCTGATGCTTCCTTAGATAATAAGTTTTTCTGCACTTTATTTAATAGTTTTTATAGTGTAGCTTTGGTTTTCCTTTGAATGTTAATGTTGAACTTTGTCTAAGGAAGCATCAACCATCGAACGATCTTCAGCGACGAGAAACGGCTTTGAACGACGGACGGCATAGAAACGACGAAACTACGAACTATCTAACTCTAATTTTGCGTGAATTGAAATTCTAAGGAAGCATCAACCATCGAACGATCTTCAGCGACGAGAAACGGCTTTGAACGACGGACGGCATAGAAACGACGAAACTACGAACTATCTAACTCTAATTTTGCGTGAATTGAAATGGTGGCATGAACCGAGGGTCTTCTGTATTATTCTGACCTTTCCCCCTCGTCCCAGCACTCCAAAAACGAAGAAACCACCGGCTTTATTATAGAATTTCGAAAATAACCGCTTAAACTGCCGGAGCGTCGATGGTGGCATCGATCGACGCGAAGCCAGGCTGCACACGTCGACCAGGCAGTACATCGATCGATGGAGCTAGGATCGACGCAACAGAACATTTGCGTCGACGGTGCGTCGATCGACGCGGGCCAGGCTGCACGCATCGACTAGGCAGTGCGTCGATCGACAGAGCTAGGATCGACGCAACAGAACATTTGCGTCGACGGTGCGTCAGTCGACGCGAGCCAGGCTGCGGCAGCTAGTGTCAGCATGACTCGGACACTGGGTAACCCAGTGTCAGACTGGTACCCAGTGTCAGACACAGCACATTGCTTATCCAATCTTCGTCTTCTTGAGCTATAACACCAAAATAAAACAAAATTAGATTATTTCATATAAAATAAAGTAAAAACACATTAAACACCAAACGAGATGAAAAACATCAAAAGGAAGAAAAACGATAAAAAGATAAACCTAAAACACGTAAAAGCACACAACACACGATGCAAAAATACACGAAAATCACATACAAATATGTACAAATCAATTCCCCCACACTTAGCTTTTTGCTTGTCCTCAAGCAAAATCTAATCTAGACGTAGACAAGGAAAAGCTAATTACCCGATGACTTAATTACTAATGCATCCATATGATTCAAGAAGTTAATGCATTAGATCGACTAAAAACTCAACTAAAAGGACGACACGATAACGTTGAGATAAGAGATTTAGACTAGCTTCCGAACACCTAAAAGTAACGAGTTGACCTCCATGTACGTCACCCATCCATGCCTCGGCCAAAGTCTATCCCTGCTCAAACCGCCAAATCGTCACCCGACTAGCCCAGTCATCTATACACCTCTTTAACAAAACAATCTAAGAAATAAAAATAAAAATAAGAACTCAACTTGTACAAGGTTTTCTCTTCTTGTACTTATTCTTTCTTTTTCTTTTCTTTTTTTTCTTTTTTTTTTTTTCTTTTCTTTTTCTTTTTTTCTTTTTTTAATAATATATATTTTTTTGAGTACCTAAAGAGATAAGGTACTAAACGAACATAATTTACAGATTGGAGTCAATGAACTCTCGCTGTTGATTGAT
>BMAC01000220.1:1187781-1197818 GCA_014905375.1 Phtheirospermum japonicum | reverse complement strand
TCTAAGGAAGCATCAACCATCGAACGATCTTCAGCGACGAGAAACGGCTTTGAACGACGGACGGCATAGAAACGACGAAACTACGAACTATCTAACTCTAATTTTGCGTGAATTGAAATGGTGGCATGAACCGAGGGTCTTCTGTATTATTCTGACCTTTCCCCCTCGTCCCAGCACTCCAAAAACGAAGAAACCACCGGCTTTATTATAGAATTTCGAAAATAACCGCTTAAACTGCCGGAGCGTCGATGGTGCATCGATCGACGCGAAGCCAGGCTGCACACGTCGACCAGGCAGTACATCGATCGATGGAGCTAGGATCGACGCAACAGAACATTTGCGTCGACGGTGCGTCGATCGACGCGGGCCAGGCTGCACGCATCGACTAGGCAGTGCGTCGATCGACAGAGCTAGGATCGACGCAACAGAACATTTGCGTCGACGGTGCGTCAGTCGACGCGAGTCAGGCTGCGGCAGCTAGTGTCAGCATGACTCGGACACTGGGAACAGTCAGAGGTACCCAGTGTCAGACACAGCACATTGCTTATCCAATCTTCGTCTTCTCGAGCTATAACACCAAAATAAAACAAAGTTAGATTATTTCATATAAAATAAAGTAAAAACACATTAAACACCAAACGAGACGAAAAACATCAAAAGGAAGAAAAACGATAAAAAGATAAACCTAAAACACGTAAAAGCACACAACACACGATGCAGAAATACACGAAAATCACATACAAATATGTACAAATCAATTCCCCCACACTTAGCTTTTTGCTTGTCCTCAAGCAAAATCTAATCTAGACGTAGACAAGGAAAAGCTAATTACCCGATGACTTAATTACTAATGCATCCATATGATTCAAGAAGTTAATGCATTAGATCGACTAAAAACTCAACTAAAAGGACGACACAATAACGTTGAGATAAGAGATTTAGACTAGCTTCCGAACACCTAAAAGTAACGAGTTGACCTCCATGTACATCACCCATCCATGCCTCGGCCAAAGTCTATCCCTGCTCAAACCGCCAAATCGTCACCCGACTAGCCCAGTCATCTATACACCTCTTTAACAAACAATCTAAAAAAAAATAAGAAATAATAATAAATAAAATAAAAATAAGAACTCAACTTGTACAAGGTTTTCTCTTCTTGTACTTATTCTTTCTTTTTCTTTTCTTTTTTTTTTCTTTTTTTTTCTTTTCTTTTTTTTTTCTTTTTTTCTTTTTTTTTTATATTTTTTATGAGTACCTAAGGAGATAAGGTACAAACAGAACATAATTTACTAATAAGTTTTTCTGCACTTTATTTAATAGTTTTTATAGTGTAGCTTTGGTTTTCCTTTGAATGTTAATGTTGAACTTTGATAACATAATTTAGTTTAATCTTTTTACGGTTCTTCTCGTTCTTAATATATGCTTTGGTGCAAATGCTTTACGAGATTATATTGTTGATTATGTTTATGCTTGTTGGCTAAATTTATCGGTTTGGTATGCTTAGGGTCGTTTAGAACCATCGGGATTGACAACCCCGATCGTGGAGACGATTCCGGCACACTAGACCCTCGTTTTCTTTATCGTTTTAAAAGCTTTCAATTTTATTGCTCGTAGATGTTAGAAAACCTCAAACCAAATTGGATCGAGTGTTTAGTTTAGTTTTTATTTTCATTTCTATGTACGTAAAATCGAACACCGAAATAGTTTCTGATTAGTCTTCCTTGTGATTCGACTCGAGTCAGCTTATCGCCTACAATAGCTCTGTTCTCTTGCGGACGAGCTTTTTATTTTAAAGCGAAAAAGTTCGATTCAAAATTTGGTCGTAACCAAAATGCCCAAACTCACATACCGACTCGTAAGACTTTTTCCAAACAGAGTATAAATATCAGAAGTTCAAATCTTCATCACCATTGAGTTGAATTTGACCAAGTGACATGGTTTGTTGATCTAGAAAAATAATAAATAAATGATGAAGTTTAAGACATTATTATTATTATTATTATTATTATTATTATTATTATTATTATTATTATTATTAGGAATAGAAAGTGAAAATGAAATTCATCTATAAGAGCATCTCCAAAACAATAGTGTTAATTGAACCTATATGGCAAATGACATTGACATTTTATAAAAAAAGTTCCTCAATGCATCAATGTTAATGTTATATATGTGATAATTTATTTTATTTATTTTTTGGAAAAATAAAGAGAGATAAATAATTAATTGTAGACATTGTCAAGAACAATGGCTAAAATTTAACATTGCTCTTGACAATGTCAAGCATTTAATGTGGCACATAATTATTTTTATGTCATGTGTCAATTTTTTCACTTTCAACATTTTTGCATTGGAGATGCTCTAAACAATGGGAAAATGAAATTGGAGTCTAACCAGCCGCCTTTAGAAAACAGTTTCCGAATTCTCTCTTCTCATCTACATGTCAAAATAAAAGATCATGTTATAAACTAGAGAGAATATATACATAAGTCTAGGTATAATTTTTATTATAATTAAAATTCTATTAATATGAAAAGTTTTAATAATAAAATTGTATTATATAATCTTATAAGTGATAAAATAGTTATTAATACATAAAGATAATTTTAACTCACTGTTCTGAAATAGTGAAGTAATTGTGACATTCATAACAGTCCTACTTGAATGGCTATTTATATAAATATCTCGTGAGGTAGTTAAAAAACCCCAATGGAATAACACATCTAAGTTATTTGTATTATAACTTGTGTCAATAATGTATTGTTGTACGATAATGTTGTTAGGAAAACCTTGTGGGACAAAACCTGAGCCATGTGAAAGAGGAAAAGTCGCTCCTCCTCATATCGATCATTCTTGTGGGACTGTTCATGTATTGCCTAATTAAAACCTTGTCAATATAACTTTGTGGGAAAACCCTGATCAAAGGAAAAAAAAAAAAGAAAAAAAAAGTACAAGTACTCCATCTAATCAATATCTTTGAGGAATTATATTGGTTTTCTTGTAATCTTCATCATACCATGAATATGAATCGTTAAAATCTTATTAGAAAAAATCTTGTAGGAAAAAACTAATGAAGGAAAAAGAATACATGATCCATGTTAATACCATTGAAGTCACCTCGTTAAAAACCTTGTTAGGAAAATCCAATGAGACAAAACTTTAATAAAGGAGAAATAGTGTAACGCATATTTTATAAGTATGCTTTGGGAATATTAAAATCTTTTTAGAATTTGCACGAGTCTATCATATAGATTAGTCGATACTCTTCTTTTAGTTTATCGTGAATAAGGATTTTCACATATCTTGTATTCACCACGTAAGATAACAATGTATCATATCTAGTGCTTACATGTAATTAATACTTTCGAACTCATATTCTCATTTCATTGAAATACATAAAATTATATTAGTTGTAATCAGGCTACCTCGTTAAAAATCTTATTTCAAAAACCCTTTGGGGTAAAAATCACAACCAAGGAAATGAGTACATCGTATGAGTTTATTTCACAATAATATCCTTATTTTGAGTCGTTGCATGTATAAGCTGTATATTTGTAATCTCTTCCGAAGTCCCAATCTCATTCTTCATCAAGCCCACATATTATTATTTTCGTTATAAGGGCATCAACATCGATGTTTTTTTGATAGATTTAATACTCTCATTATCAATACTCATTTGTATTAGAGTATGACGAAACTTCTCAATTTCAGTTCATTAACCATATACATAACTTATCGAGATATCTAATTACAAATCATATTCAAGAATTTATACATTAAAGTTATGTCTATATACTCTATAAAAGTATATGATTCTCCTATCATTCATTTTGATATCTAAATTTGGGAAAATATAATATCAATGCTTATGACGTTATTTGATTAATCGAAGCACGGGTAGTTGGTATATAAGATAATTATCAATCTTTCTTATATTTTTGAACATCAAGTCCTTACTTTGAATGTGAGGATATAACATTCTGCATTTCATAATTTTTTTCATACATTTTGTATTTTATAATTATTTCCAACTATCAATACCCCACTCATGTAAGAAATATGTGAAGTCAAACTCATACAACTATTATGACATTATTATCGGTATTTCATTTCAATAAGGGATCATTTTATTTCTCATTTTGTTCTCGATATTGATAATGGATTTCAGGACTTACAATAGTTTATCAACTAATATCCCACTTGTATGCGCATATCTAATAATTTTCTGATCAAATCAAATTATTGTGTTATATTACTAGCTTTATCACTTGATTTGGAAATTGTGCTCATACTTAGCAAACACCTCGCATACTTCCGATTACAAGTTATATACTCATGTGACTATCTAGTGGATCCATAATATCTAGTTGCACACATGGAGGGGGAGTGAGCTCAATATATACATCAACCTATACATTCTAAGTTTATTGTGGATTCATTCCCAATATTTGTTAATAATAAGTTTTCATTCATCGAGAATAGTCAATAAAGAATTCTTCTGGTTCTTCAATATAAATATCGACTTCAAATCGGTTTCAACAATTCTTTACATAAGTTGAATCAAAATGATTCAGTTATCAAAAGTGATATTATTAATCGTTGAGTTCAACAAAAGACTTATAACCACCTGTTGTGCTCAATATGATGTGTTTATTTTATAACAAATATATTTTAGCGACATATCACATCATTTTTCGGTGCCATTTTGTAAACCATTATTCAAATACAGGGTTCAAATATGGCAGTGTAGATTGTAGACTTCATGGTAATGCTTGAACGCAACGACGCTGTATTTCATACACTTCATACCATTCTATAAATAAATTGTCGAGACAATGACTAACCTCATATCAACAAAGGTCTGAATTTCTTAATAGATTTGTCATTTTGAAGTCTTCGTAATTACTACCAATCTCTTCTTATGAATATCTTAAAAAGTATTTATAAAGATAGACTTGAAAAAAAGAGGGTGCTAATGAGTTATAACATCCCAAAATATATTCGATGGTTGATCGAAGTACAATTTCGACTATTTGGTGAATTCTTTAACATATCTAAGAACATGCAGGTATAGGCAGAAGTAATTTTACAAAGAAACGTAGAGAAACAAGATTTGGTGGATGTTAGGAATATGCTCGATGGACTTATGACTGGAGATGCGAATCCATGGGGTTCGTAAAATCGAGAGGATAGAATAGCATTCATCAAGAATGGTTTGAGTAAAGAGTATTTGCATCATGAAATCTAATAGATTCTTGAGACACATCCTAGTGGACACGTGCATCACGAACTTATGCTTTGTGAGTTCAATGTAAAGATGAACGAGAACGATGTATTCTCAAAAAAAATTATTTAAAAAGATCCTGTTTTGTAAATCTAGTTTACCAAAAATGATATATAAGGTAAATATCAAAATAATACAAATTAATATATTCCTATAATTTTGTAAAGATAAATATTTTTTTAGTTTCCGACAGATAAACATTATTTCATTAAATAGGTAATATCTTATCTATCGTTTTTATTTTGTGATAGTTAAAATAAAACTAGTGATATCATTTATTAGCTCGTGAATATCTTTTACCATTGTCAAAAAGTAAATAGTGAAATCATTTATAGTTTTGTGAAAACTCCTCTTTAAATATGGAGCCACAAATCATAAAGATGTATCTTACACAAATATTAGAAATTTAGTATATAAAAAGATAGGTGGAAGTTTCAGAATCCTCGTAAAGAGGTCAACTTTTTTCTCATCCACTCAAAACCAAATGTGTTCTTGATGGATCTAAATTGATAGGACATATTCCATATATAAACATGGCAATCCAACTTGTAAGAGAATCATAGAAGCAAGAGATTGATAAACTATATGCATGGAGGAAACAAATATAAATTCCACGACAGTCTGACAACATGTACAAATTATTGGGGAATAGAGGTGAGTATCATACATTGTCATAGAGTTAAAATCAGCACCATCATTGGTTCAACTGAATTGAAATATCAAACATAGTTTGTTCACGTATGATGTACATGGTGAACAATAGCGATGCTTTCATTATCCTTCCAGGTGGTTATGATATGTTGAATGAATATTTAATAGGAAAAAATATTTTTTGCAACGTGTACTATAGGCGTTTTCACGCTTTGCAACCAAATATTTTTTCCGTTGTCAATTGCAACTTGTACTACCATTTTGCAACCTAAAGTTTTTTTTTCACGCTTTATTTTTCACACTTTAGGTTGCAAAATTGTTGTACAGGTTGCAATTGATAACGAAAAAAACATTTGGTTGCAAAGCGTGAAAATGCCTATAGTACATGTTGCAAAAAATATTTTTCCCTATTTAATATCCCGTCAAGGATAGAGTGTAACTTTCATACCAAACATACATGTTTATTAAATATTAATAGTTTTTTTTAATGGTTTGCTCAATTTTGTAGATCAATGTGTAGATCATAGATTTATCTCTCATTCAGTAGAGAAGTACTTATATATGCCAACACAATTATTGAGCTACTTACAAAGTTTCAAGCATATATTTTAGTTTAAGATTCTGTTGAAGTTAAAACTTATCAATCACGGAGGTGTCAAGCAAAAAGGAAGCCCGGATCTTTTAGATCTCTCATTACAAACCCTCATGCTTAGTTAGGGGTGACAGAGTTACGAAGTTATATACTCTCGAGTAGGGGTGAGCAAAAAACTGAAAAACCGAAATAACCGACCGAACCAAACCGAAATTTTTGGTTCGATTCGGTTTTTTGAAAATTCGGTTCGGTTTTCGGTTTGAGAATTTCAAAAAATCGGTTAATTCGGTTCGGTTCGGTTTTAACCAAGATATAATTAAAAAAATATAATTTTTATATTACTTATTATTATTTTTTATCATATCGGTTCGGTTCGGTTAATTCGGTTTTAAACATATTTTCGATTTAGTACGGTTTGCAATTTTGTAGAAATTTCGGTTTTCGGTTTTTCCGGTTTTATACCGAATTTCGGTTCGGTTTGGAATTTTATACAAATTTTGGTTTCGGTTATTTCGGTTCGGTTCGGTTTTCGGCCGAACCGACCGAATGCTCACCCCTACTCTCGAGACACACCCACCTTTATGAGTTATATATATACATACATACATACATATATATATATATATATATATATATATATATGTACACACATACATATATATATATAAAACCCCTATATATTAATGCAAAATCCTCCTAACCTATGTGTCTGTTTCGTATGCTTCGTTTGTCAAATAAAAAATCTTGGTGCTTCGTTTGCTTATGTGTCATCCGAGCCTAATATTTACCTATTTTAATACTTTTATTTTTATTGTATCTTAACTAATTTAATTATTTTATTATATTTTTACTTATTCAATACTTTTCCACTGATTCTCCAAATATAAAAATATAAATAAGTCATATATAATTAGTATATAAGATCTAAATTAGTTGTTTTAATTAAAAGACAAACTACATATGAAATAATTTTAATTACAAAAAAAACTTTATTATGAAAATAATTAAATAAATTTTATTGATAATAATATTAAAAATAATTTTATTTTAGGAGTTCAAATATTTTATTTAGGTAAAATATGAGTTATTTACAATAATCTAAGTACGTACTAAATATTAGTAATGTATTCAATCTAAACATAAAAATATTAAATTACATACTAATAATTAATAAACATTTGATTAGACA
The DNA here is from genome assembly GCA_014905375.1 of Phtheirospermum japonicum. Classification (NCBI taxonomy): domain Eukaryota; kingdom Viridiplantae; phylum Streptophyta; class Magnoliopsida; order Lamiales; family Orobanchaceae; genus Phtheirospermum; species Phtheirospermum japonicum. Next base: position 1,190,102 of record BMAC01000220.1, on the reverse strand, counting down.
CCAGTACAAGCGACACAGGTTGAGAGTTAACTTCTTTTGAATATCTCAAAGTATGTAACTAATAATTATTAACGAGTTTATTCTAAACATTAATATATAAAATGATTTCATAATAATAATTAATAAAATAGATATTAGGCACGGGTTTAGAATGTGACGCCTTTTGAATTTTTATAAATATGTAACTAATATTATTAATGAATTTAATTTAAACATCAAATACAAAATTATTTAATATTTATAATAATTAATAAATAGATTAGACATGTACAAGACACAGGTTGAGAATACATTATTTTAATTTTTTATTTTAGATTTAAAATCAAGTAATTATCACAAGTATTTTTTAGTTTTATCTTTTGATGAGTCTCATGTAATACACGGGTGTTAAATAAGTATATATTAATGCAAAATCCTCCTAATCTATGTGTCTGCTTGTTTCGCTTGAATAATAAAAAAAATTGGTGCTTCGGTTGCTTATGTGTCATTCGAGCCTAATATATACCTAATTTAATATTTTTCTTTTATTGTATCTTTCCTAATTTAATATTTTCTTTTTATTATATTTAGCATAACTTAATAGTTTTCTTTTATTATATTATGTCCAATTCAATAACTTTCTTTTGTACTCCTAATATAAAAATATAATAAGTCATATATAATTAGTAGAAAAAGATCTAAATTAATTATTTTAATTAAAAGATAAATTACATATGAGATAATTTTAATTACAAAAAAAACTTATTTATGAAAATAATTAAATAATTTTATTTTTAATAAATGTTGAAATATATTAATTTTGAAATTTTAAATATTTTGTATAGGTAAATTATGATATATTTGCAATAATTGGAGTATGTAACTAAATATTATTAATGAATTAAATATATATATATATATATATATATATATATATATATATATATATATATATATATATATAATAATAATTAATTAATATTTATAGACAATGGCACAATGCAAGAAGGCTCGAGAGTATGACACCTTTGAAATTTTAAAAGTATGTAACTATAATTATTAACAAAATTAATATAAATATAAAAATAAGAATATAAAATGAGATAATAATAATTAATTCATATAGATTTGAGACGGGTTGAAAATGTGACATCTTTTCAATTTGTATAAGTCTGTAAATATAATTATTAACAAAATTAATCTAAATATTTAAATATAATATTAATTAATAATTATAATAATTAATAAATTGAACAGGGCACGGGTTGAAACACGTCCATTCAATTTTTTATTTTAAATTTAAAACTCTGTAATTTTCACAAATAGTTTTTATATTTGATTTTTTATAAACCTCGTGTAACACTACAAAAAAAAATCCGGCGATACTGACGGCCAAATCCGTCAGGATTCCGTCAGTATATCAAATACTGACGGCCTCCTGACGGATAATGGCCGCCAGTATTTGAAAACAATGCTGGCGGCTTTACTGGCGGCCATGGCGCCGCAGCAAAAGAGGCCGCCAGTAAACCGTCAGCGAATAAGCGGGAGTTTATCCCGCTTTATTATACTGACGGGCATTGCCCGTCAGTATATTATTTTTGCGTCGCTGACGGCCACGGCCGTCAGAATCCTGACGGTTCCTGACCGTCAGGATATAAGTTTTAATTAAAAAAAAAATAATATATACGTTGACGGTCATGACCGTCAGGATTCTGACGGTCAACCCGTCAGCATATATTTTTTTTAAAAAATAAAATATATACGCTGACGGCGTAGCCGCCAGCGTTCCTGGCGGCCTATGGCCGTCAGGATTTTAACCTAAAATTCGGCCCAGCCGCCTTCCCCGCCTCACTTTTTCTCCTTCTCTTCTTTCTCTTCTTTCCTTCTTTCCCCCGCCACTGCGGAAAACAATGCTGGCGGCTTTACTGGCGGCCATGGCGCCGCAGCAAAAGAGGCCGCCAGTAAACCGTCAGCGAATAAGCGGGAGTTTATCCCGCTTTATTATACTGACGGGCATTGCCCGTCAGTATATTATTTTTGCGTCGCTGACGGCCACGGCCGTCAGAATCCTGACGGTTCCTGACCGTCAGGATATAAGTTTTAATTAAAAAAAAAATAATATATACGTTGACGGTCATGACCGTCAGGATTCTGACGGTCAACCCGTCAGCATATATTTTTTTTAAAAAATAAAATATATACGCTGACGGCGTAGCCGCCAGCGTTCCTGGCGGCCTATGGCCGTCAGGATTTTAACCTAAAATTCGGCCCAGCCGCCTTCCCCGCCTCACTTTTTCTCCTTCTCTTCTTTCTCTTCTTTCCTTCTTTCCCCCGCCACTGCG
>BMAC01000220.1:1160108-1179677 GCA_014905375.1 Phtheirospermum japonicum | reverse complement strand
ATCCTATACCAAACAAGAACTCTTACTATTAATAGAATTTCGAAGACCCCAGAATTCCGAATATTAGAATTTATAATCCCAACGAATGCTAGTCCAAATAGGCCCTAAGTGCGTGTTTGTTGAGTGTATGGTAGAGAGAGGAAGAAATGAGAAGGATTTGAAGAGAAGGTGGTTTAAAAATAAAATTGTGAGTGTCGATAGACATGTTGAATCGATTCTAACCGCCCGATTTTTTAACCGGCGATTACAAATCGTTGGTTAAAAAAACTGGCCAAACCTAAACCATAACCGAACCGGCGGTGAACCAGTTCCGGTTTAGGTCAGTTTTCGGTTCAATTCTTAACCGCTGATTTTCTTGAAACTGGTGGGGGTTTTCGATTTTTTTAAATGAATGAAAAACTTAAATAAAATTTGAATAATTGAGATAAATGAGATAAACAAATGAGAAACTTAAATAAAATTTGAATGAGAATAATAGATGAGAACTTAAATAAAATCTGAATAATCGAATTTTTGAATATAAAATTTAAAAAAAATCAAAAAGAACTTGATTTTTAATTCTAATATTAAAATTAAGATTTTTAACTTTTAATATTGGAATTAACTTGACTACGTATCCTCGTAGTGGAAACAAAGTCCACGTACTTCAATTTATTTTTTTAATGAGTTTAAAAAAAGGACTTGATTTTTCTTCTAATATTAGAAATTTATATTAAAAACTTTAACTTTTAATATTGAAATTAACTTGCCTACATATCCTCGTAGAGGAATCAAAGTCCACGTAGTTCTTATACTTGCTTTACTTACCTACATTATGTAGATAGTGGAGGAGGCTCGTCTTCGTTCATTCGTCGTTGTTGTTGCTTCTGAAGTGGTATCCTAATGGTCGCTCTCTTCACCTTCATCCAATTGTAGTTCTTGTTCTCGTTTTTAAGCTTTGACCCAATCATTCATAAACGTTTGATTTTCAAGATCTTTTTGGGCAATAAGTTAGACCACCGATTACCTAACACAAAACCTTCCGTGCTAAAGGCATGTTCAATAGAAACCATTGAAACAGGAACGATGAGGAACCTCCTTGACAATCGTAGAGACTGTAGAAAAATAATGGCCACTTTTAGCTCAAACTGCACAAGATCATTAGTACCATCGGGCTTTTTCGGGATACTTTTCGATTCAAAACCCCCTAAATAACTTTCTAATCTCATTGTTCGACCAGCACTAGCCCTTTGCCGTTTTCGTTTAGCATCTTCAATCAGCCTCGTATATGGGGCTAGAGCTTGTCGAGGGTCGTTGAATAATGGTCTTACATTAGAAGTGGTGGTGGGAATGGGAAGGTGACACGTTAACATCATTAGGAGATTGATTATATTTATGAGAAATATGTAATAAAGATTGTTTTGCTTGGTGATCACAAGTTGACGGGCTAGGAATTTCAATATTTAAATTTTGTAAAAAAGTCCTAATGCTTCAAAACAAAATGTAAGCAAAATTTCTAAACCTTTGACCCGATAATCTATGTCTAAAAGTTTTACAATAAGAAAAAATATCGGGAATGTAGAGAAAATATTTGGCCCATTTACTCAACACACTAGCAATATGTCCACCCAATTTAGGCAAGTCTAGTAATGAATTACCAATAGGTACAATTTGAATACATTGATCAAGAAGTAGTGTGGAGGTAGGACAATAAACACCGGATAAAATCGCGGTGGCGTCGTTAAATTTTTTTAAAAGGGACATCATATTATAACAATCGTCCCACGCATTTGAAAATAAAACGAAATCGACATATTGATTAGCAAAAAATGCACAAAATGCTTCTCTATATTCAAAAGAGTCATTAAGCAATTTATAAGTCGAGTTTCAACGATTTGACACATCAATTGAATTTGTTTTAGATGCAAACCATTATTCGATAATATTTTCGCCATTTTTTTGCAAACGAATCATGTTTTGCAATATGAAATACCGCACCCCTAATCGGAGCAGTTTTATATTGAAAAGTAGTTAAACCATCTTGAACACATAAATCCAAATTATGACAAATGCATCTAACATGAAAAAATTTACCGCCAATAGAAGGTTGACAAAAAGTTTTTAGCAAATCTAAACTAGTAGTATTAGCGGTGGCACTATCAAATAAAAGTAAAAATATTTTGCTACCTAAATGATACTCGAATAAAGTAGTGGATGTTTTGGGCGAAATATTCACCGCGGTATGCGAACTATTAAACTCTCTATATGCAATCAAACGTTTTTGCAAAGTACAAGAATTATCAATCCAATGTCATGTAATTCTCATATAATTATTATTATGATGGGAATCCGTCCAAATATCCGAACATATAGAGACACTATGAGACAAACTATCAAATATAGAAATCAAATTCAACTTATACTCAACAACCATTTTTTCAATATCGCGAGTAACTTTATTTCGTGAAATCCTAGTACTAAATGGATTAAATGCATCTCTAGTAAAATGCTCATAATGACTAATATGTGCATGATTAAAAGGAAGACCTATAACAGACACAAATCTTGCAGGAAATTTTCTATGATCACTTTCGTTATATTGAAATAAATTAGAACTCGTACCTTGGTCGTCGGCGCATGAGAAGTTTAATTGTGTTTGAGTGCTATCAACGCCATATTTGTCAAGATTCTTCTTCTCCATGTGGTATTTGAGCGTCTCGTAACCTCTATTATTTTTGGAACCGAAGGCTTATTGACTCTTGCAATAATTGTATTGTGCTCGAGGTACACCATCAATATTCGTTCTTGTGAAATGCAATCGAAAGATGGGGGACCGGTATTCCTTCGAATTTGTTTGAGACGGTGGCATATCACGATTATCACCCCCTTTTTTCTCATCGTCATCCGGATTGACATCAGTCGGCGATTCGGATTCGTCGAAGGTGGGTAAATCCTCATCGAAATTGCTTTGATTACGCTCACCGAAATTGATTTGATTATATAAGTTTTCAACTTCTTCCTACGTCATCTCATCGAGAACATAATATCCGTCAACGGCTGAAGGTTCTCGTCTAGATTCTCGGCCTCGACGAGATTCTCGAATAGTATTAATATTGATATTACGAGAAGAGCTTGCCATAATAATATTATAAAAGAAATATAATTAAAACGAGAATAAGATTATTGATAGTATTTTTGTACAAATTAACAAATTCAAATATGAAAATATAAGAGAAGAAGAAAAAGAATATTAGAGATGAATTGTATCGGAGATGGGGTATTTAGAAATGAATAAATAAATAAGTCGTTTGGAATCGCCGATTTCGGTTAAAACTGGTTGACTTTCAGTTAACCGGATGTTTTTATCTCCAATGACTATTTCATTTGAATCGTTGATTTCAAACGATCAAAAATCGACCGTTTTAACCGCCGATTTCTTTTTTTCTTCCGGTTAATCTTTTTTCTCCCGGTTAATCGGCGGTTTTGATTTGCCCGGGAGCGTAGGTAGGGGGGGTGCTACCCCAGTGCAGGGCACAACCCAATTTTTTGAGAGTACTACTTTTAAAAGAAAAAATATATAAAAAAGTAAAAATTATATGTATTTTAACAGAAAAAAATAAAATTGGAATAGGAGAAAATATAATATTAAATCCGGGCTAAGGCTAATTCGCTGAACTGGCTACGCCCCTGGGTTTGCCCAAATTTGAAATCGAAATCAAACTGCCAAAATTTGATTTACGATTTCGATTTTAATCAGAACTCTCGAAACAGGCGATTTTCCATTTAATCGAAGATGTAGCGCATCTTCAAGTGTCAAAACGGGAAGGATTATGGAAAATTTTCAATGTTACGATAGTATTACATGATTTAATAAAAAATAAAATAGTCATTGATAATTATACTTCACTACTGAACGGTAGGTGTGACATTTATAACATCAACAACAATTGAATTTCAATAATTTCATCTCGCTCGAAAACCAAAATTTCCCAGTACACAGACCCACATTCTCCCCTATCTCTCCTTTTCTTTTCCAGAAATCAATAGTACCCATTCAAGATTTCCGTTTTTTCTCTACAATTAAAAGAAATGAGGGCTAAAATTGTGGTTTTCCCAATCAGAGGAAGAAACTGGTGTTTCAGCCGCTCGATTGACCCATCAATGGCCGCCGCTCAATCCTCCAATACTCCTTCTACGCTCAAAGAATTCTGCAAAAAAATGTTTTCATCTTCTGAAAATAACAACAAAAAGTCCTCAAATGACTCAAAAGTTGAACTTGCGGTTGATTTCGTTTCAAACAAGGTCTTGATTTTCACACGAGAATACTAACTGTTGATTATTTCTGAGCAATGCTGAAAAGGGTTGTGTTTATATTGCTCATTTATGCTTTGTGTGAAATGGGTTTTGTTAATATTGGTAGTTTATTTATTATTTTGTGATTGGGTTGACGAGTAATTGTGCTATGCAAGAGTGTGTAATTGGTTAATAGAAAATGGGTTTTGCTTAAATAGATAATTACTGAGTAATGTGTAACCAGTTTGTGCTTTTTGTTTCTTGAAACCATACATCGTCTCTAGCTTATTGTTGTGTCGACTTCTGTTAGGGTGAGAAAAAAAAGGTTTTCAATTACACTTTCTCTTGTTAATCGTTGAATACTTTATTTTAGGTTGTGTTTGTGTGCATTTTCAATGATTGATGAATGGGCTGTGTTTTCACATCAGATTAGTGACTAATGGATGATTAGGATACATGTATATTCATGTAACTGTGAACATGTGTAGATGAATGGAGCTTGGAGTAAACTCGAACAGGCACCTCAAGGAACTTTCAAGAATAAGATTCATGGGTGATTATGCAAACATTAACTTTTTTTTTCATTTCTTTTTTTTTTTTTTTGAATAATTTGTTATCATCATCTTTCCACAATTTGAGAAAAGTAATGGTTCTTATGTGTAGATTGGGATTGAAGCTGTTGTCACGTGTTAAGCCATCAGAAATCTTATTCAAATCCATTCCAAAGGAGACTAATGGAGTGGATATAATATATCCATCAAGGTAATTTTGATCCAATCCTATGAGTTATTTCAATAATTATGTGTTATATATTGTCATTGTGCTAGATGAATCGAAGTTCTGTTTGTGTGCTGGCGAATACTTTCGCTAAGAAATTTGATTTGTTTTCTGATTGAAATATTTGACATGGTGTATGTTAAATTTATTTTCAATTATAATAAAGTTTAATTTCTAAAAATCGGTCCAAATGTAAGTGGAAATTCTGAAAATAATTAGAGATAAAATGTATATTTAAGTTCATTTGTATTTTAAAAGAATTCTTGTAATTATACACTAGTTCTCATTTTTATCCAAACATAAAGAGAAAATTGTCTTAGCAAAGTAATTACATATTTTGTTTTCATAACAATTAACTTCTCTATAATTTTTTATTTATTATATTTATTGTTTTTTTTTTGCCTCAACATGTCACAGTTTGAATCAACGACTTGTCCGCCGTAGACTTCGACATGTTGCATTGAGGTAACATTATTTATATTTTCTTGTTATTACTTTATTTTATTGTACATTCAAGTGATGAGTGTTTGAATCATATTATTATTTATATGATGTCTCAAAATAAGGCAGTTTTTACATATTCAAATTTTATAATATTTTATCGCTTGTAACATGTTACTATTATGTATTTACTATCACCAAGAAGGATTAAGTTTATAATCTCCAATAAAATGTGATAATCTGCATGATTACCAGGGGATCAGTTATTCACAAGAATTACTTATATGGTTCAGCCATCTTGCTGCCTCTGACATCCGTTTTCATGGTATGTATCTTTGAAAAAATGATATTGTATTGAAATAAATATATTGCATTTACCTTAAATTGAATAGATGGAAAAAAAAAAAAAGGCCGTGTGATGTGAAATGCTTTGAAAATCTTATACAGGTTCTTCCTTTGCCTAACATCCCGTTCTTTTGGGTATTGTTTCGAACTTACTCTCACTGGAGAGCCTCACAGGTCAGAGATTTTTATTATTATTATTTTTATTATTATTATTATTTTAAAGATTATGGAGCATTAGTAAAATAACCTAAATCATTTTCCACCAGACGTTCGTTGGAGATAGATTTTGGTTTAAACTTTTTGACTAATGAATGGCTGTGGTACATACATATTTGTGTTATACATAAGATGAGATTAAAACCTCTTATTGTGCTGGAAAAACATTAGAATTATCCGTATCTACTATTATTATTATTTGTATTTTTTTTTATAGGGAAGTAAGAAGCTTCTTGATTTAGTGAGTGATGCCTCGTGTCGTCCACATGGGTCAGTTGAGATGGTCAAAGGCAATAAGAGTTCGACTAATGATTCTGATGATTGCAATGATAAATCCACATCCCCTCCATGGGTAAGGATTATTTGACTCGTATTAACCATTTTGCAACATTAAACTGCGTAAAGCGAACTCATCAGGGAGTTTTTGCAATCAGTGAAAAAAAAAATGATTGTCGGCTTTTGGCTGGAAACAAGAAATATAGTTTTTTGTATAAAAACTATATTTGTGATTATTTATTTATTTAATTAATTTCAAAATACTAATTGCCCTTTATAATGTTTTGCAATTAGGTTTTCCAACCCACTGAGGAACTGCAAAAGCTTCAACAACACCATAAAGATGCTGACAATGGTCTCAGTGAGAGTGCAATATCGGAAATTTGCCAGAAGTTTTATTTGAACTCTGCAGATGTTGCGAAATACCGAAATTCAATTTAGTCACAGGCTTAGGTAGTGTTTTTTCTTTTCTTTTCTTTCTTTTTTTTTTCTTTCGTTTTTTGGTTTTCGGAATTAGAATTATTTCTTCCAGATAATTTTGCAGATTTATCAGTTTTTCCTGGTTAAAATAAAACAAAAAACTGTATATCTTTCAGAGTAAGCTATAAATTGTCTAGTAGTAGTATTTTGCAGTTGAATTTAGTCTCGGGTAGTATTTTGCAGTTGAATTTAGTCTCGGGTTTAAGTCATTCAAAATTAGTGGAAAAGACAATGTTGAGTAGTATTTTTTTTTTAAAGAAAGAAATTACTAAATTCATTCAATTACTTTACAAATTTTGCACAGATGAAAATCTCGTTCCAAGAAAAATATCCAACTTTTTTACTGTTACAGTGGAAATCGAAATGGCCGTAAAGTGGTCAAAAGTCAAACCAGCGTTAAAGAAAAAAAAAAAAAAGGATTCCTGAGTGAAGTGATTCAATCATCAAAACCTCTATTTTGATGTTAGCGTTGTTAATTTAAACGAGAAGCTTAATAAAACTCTAACTCAACTCGTTAATTTGAGAAAACGAGTTGAGCTTGCGGTTGATAAATACTTGAAAAACGAGCCAAGTTCTTCGACTCGATAGATTCGAAATGAGTTCGACTTGACTTGTTAAAAATGACATAATTTCCATATAACCTATAAGTATACAAATAGAGTAGGTCTTGGGTGAGACCGATCTCATAGAATGAGACCACATTTTACCAGTTTATAAGGTGACCTATACCCAGGAAACAACCCAAGACTGGATCCAACCCCCTTCAATTTTTCAAATTTGTCAGAAAAATAGTAAAAAAAATCAGTGCGCAACAATAAGACGAACAATCGTACAACCCAAAACTGCAAAACGATGAACAACGAATATTCGGCGAATATTTTCAATTTTCAAACTAGCCGAAAAAATAGTAAAAAAAATCGAAAAAATTTGAAAATTTGCAGGTTGATGCGCAACAATAAGACGAACAATCGTACAGCCCATAATTGTAATACGATGAACAACGAATATTTGGTGAATTTTTCAAACTAGCCGGAAAAATAGTAAAATAAATCAGAAAAATCTGAAAATTTGCAGGTTGATGCCCAACAATAAGACGAACAATCGTATATCCCATAATAGCAGATGAACAACGAATATTTGGTGAACTTTTTCAATTTTTCTGAAATATTTGGTGAATTTTTTCAATTTTTAAAATTAGCCGGAAAAATAGTAAAAAAAATCAAAGAAATTAAAAAATTTGCAGGTTGATGAGCAACAATAAGACGAATAATCGTACAGCCCAAAATTGCAATACGATGAACAACGAATATTTGGTGAATTTTTTAATTTTCAAACTAGTCGGAAAAATAGTAAAAAAAATCGGAAAAATATGAAAATTTGCAGGTTGATGCCCAACAATAAGACAAACAATCGTACATTCCACAATAGCAATACGATAAACAATGAATATTTGGTGAATTTTTCAATTTTTCTGGAATATTTGGTGATTTTTTTCAATTTTTCAAATTAGCCGGAAAAATAAAAAAATCAGAAAAATTTAAAAATTTGCAGGTTGATGCGCAACAATAAGACGAATAATCCTACAGCCCAAAATTGCAATACGATAAACAACGGATATTTGGTGATTTTTTCAGATTTTCTGGAATATTTGTTGAATTTTTTCAATTTTTCAAACTAGCCGGAAAAATAGTAAAAAAAAAAAGAAAAATCTAAAAATATGCAGGTTGATGCGCAATAATAAAACAAATAATTGTATAACCCATAATTTCAAGACGATAAACAACGGATATTTGGTGAATTCTTTCGATTTTTCTGGGATATTTGGTGAATTTTTTTAATTTTTTAAACTGGCCCGAAAAATAGTAAAAAAAATCGGAAAAAACTAACTATGTTTTATTGTAAGAATATGTATAAAAAACTTGTAATACTTTAATAATATTTTGTGATACTTAAACAACTTGAGTTAAAAATATTACTTAACTATACTTTAATAAAAAATAAGTATAAAAAACTTGTGATATTTTAAAAATCTTTTGCAATACTTTAACAATGTTTTGTGATACTTTAATAATATTTTGTGATATTCAAATAACTTGAGTTAAAAATGTTACTTAACTATGTTTTATTGTAAAAATATGTATAAAAAACTTATACTTTAACAATCTTTTGTTTACAATGTTTGTGATACTTGAACAACTTGAGTTAAAAACATTACTTAATATACTTTAATTAAAAATAGGTATAAAAATTGTGGTATTTTAATAATCTTTTGTGATACTTTAACAGTATTTTGTGATACTTTAACAATGTTATGTGATACTCAAATAATTTGAGTTAAAATGTTACTTAACTATGTTTTATTGTAATAATATGTATAAAAAACTTGTAATACTTMAAKAATATTTTGTYAAACTTAAACAACTTGAGTTAAAAAATATTATTTAACTATACTTTAATTAAAAATAGGTATAAAAAACTTGTGATATTTTAACAATCTTTTGCAATACTTTAACAATCTTTTGTGATACTTTAACAATATTTTGTGATACTTTAACAATGTTTTGTGATACTCAATTAACTTGAGTTAAAAATGTTACTTAACTATGTTTTATTGTAAAATATGTATAAAAAAACTTGTGATACTTTAACAATCTTTTGTAATACTTTAATAATGTTTTGTGATACTTGAACAACTTGAGTTAAAAATATTACTTAACTATACTTTAATTAAAAATAGATATAAAGAACTTGTGGTATTTTAATAATCTTTGTGATACTTTAACAATGTTTTGTGATACTTTAACAATATTTTGTGATACTCAAATAATTTGAATTAAAAATGTTACTTAACTATGTTTTATTGTAAGAATATGTATAAAAACTTGTAATACTTTAATAATATTTTGTGATACTTAAACAACTTGATTTTAAAAATATTACTTAACTGTACTTTAATCAAAAATAGGTATAAAAAACTTGTGATATTTTAATAATTTTTTGTGATATTTTAACAATGTTTTGTGATACTTTAACTGTATTTTGTGATACGTAAACATCTTGAGTTAAAAATTAATTTAAAAATAGGTATAAAAAACTTATGATACATTAACAATATTTTGTGATACTTTGACAATTTTTTGTGATACTTTAACAATATTTTGTGATACTTAAAAAAGTTACTTAATTATGCTTTAATTTAAAAATAGGTATAAAAAACTTGTGATACTTTAACTATATTTTGTGATACTTTAATTGTATGTTGTGATACTTAAACATCTTGAGTAAAAAATTAACTTAAAAATAGGTATAAAAAACTTATGATACTTTAACAATATTTTGTGATACTTTGACAATCTTTTGTGATACTTTGACAATTTTTTGTGATACTTTAATAATATTTTGTGACATGGTTACTTAATTATGCTTTAATTTAAAAGTAGGTATAAAACACTCTCCAAACTTCACCTGAGCATATAGTATCAAAAAGATAGAAAGCCACGAGATTCTAATGTCATCTAGAAATTTAACAGTTATAAAAGACATAAAACTTCAATTTTCCTAAAATTCCAAACAAAACAAATGCAAACAAATGGTGCACCGACATTGGCTTCTTCAAATTCTCTGATGGCCCATTCGTAAACAAATAATGGTGCACCGACTCGTCTGTCCTCTTCTGTGTAAACTCTCTTTGATATCAAACTGAGAAATATAACCCCAAATGCAAACACATCTTGTTTGTTTGAGCAATGACCTGAAAAGAAAAACAAACAAAACACTAAACTACATTTGGACAAGATGCAGCAAGACCCAGACGAAGGCTCTTCTCGAAAAATCAAAGTCACAACACAGAAACCCCTATCCACCTGATGCAAACTTTAGCCTATTCACTTACCAATACACTCACGAAATACTAACCAGACATGATGTTAATGTGATACTACAATAAAAGCATGATCCATAATACCTCTCCAAACTGAAACATTGACTCACATTATTAGTAAATAGCAATTACATAGGCATCAAGATCAAAACAAATAATAAAAAAAATCATTTGTTTCAAGAATCATCGAATCAGCCCGTGGTCCGAATCATAAACCCCCAAGAAAATTCATGACCAAAAGAAAGAGGAGATCACATGAAATTCAACAACAAATACACACATACTACTACTATTGGACTACATGAACAGATAACAAACACGGGTGTGTGAAAAAAGGACATCGTAGAACAAAAAACAGCGACAAACACAAAGAATGAATTCCAATAAAAACACTTTCGATATTATTGTCAATACAATGCCACTCAAATACCTGTATATTTATTACAAGATGAGCAAACCCCATCACCGCTCGGCCGTCGAGAGCTTTAGCGGCGATTTCAAATTATATTCCTCTGACCCCTCATCACATGAAAGTCGCTCCATTTGTCTTTGGCACTCACAGACTCAGACTCCTCGTGTAGCTCGTTCGATCTCAGCAGTTCGGTTTCCTCGTTCGCGTGGCTCGACCCTTTCTCCCTTCTAGAAATGAGCCCTTCGCGCGGCAAACAAAAATATTTCGTGTTCGCGTCGTAAGGCAACGACCTCGGAGGCGAACGGTACATATCAACTAAAGAGTCAACGACCTCCGCTGCCTTGTTAGTCATCGCCGGAGAGGATGATCTGATTGTCAATTAATGCTTCCGTGCGGGCCGGAGTCCGGGCCATTTTCGGAATCCGTCTTAACGGCATCACAATGCAGCAGAAAACCAAAACTTACAGTCTCACCATTCGAACAAGTTGTTAACACGCTCGAAAACGACATTGATCCCAACTCAAGATTCTCATTTTCCGCTGAAGAATACAAATTCAAAAAAATTGTCCATAACCCATTTTTGACCAGAAGCCTCTCAAAACCAAATTCGATTTGATTGGAGTTTTTTTTTTTTTTCAAAGTCAGACATCAATTCCTCATCTTTTATAGATAGTTTGTCGTCCGAATTATAATTTCCATATCTTCGACTTCAGCTCTCAAATCTGTAAAATAAAATATAAAAAAAAAGTGCTCGAAGAGAGAGAGAAAAGAGTTTGATTTTCTCACCAAAAAACTCAGAACGAGGGCAACGAGTTTATCAATTTCAGATGTTGGTGGTAGGAGACGATGGGCGGCAGCAGGCGGCGGGCGACGGAGATAAGTTGGGAATTGGATCTGTAATTTCCTACACGCGAGAGAGAAAAGGAGAGATAAAATTATGTTTTGTTGTTTTATATTTTAATGGGGTGGGTTGTGGTTTGGATGGGTGTTGGGTCAAATGGGTTGGTGGGTATGGTAAAAAGTGGTCTCATAGTATGAGACCGATCTCACCCAAGTATTTGCCATACAAAAAAATTAAGGCTACTTAATCATTAATCACTTGACAGGTTTTCGAGCTCGAGTCAAAATTTATATTTAACGAGTCAAGCTCGATAAAACTATTAACCGCGCTCAAATTTAGCTTAATATCAGTTTGAGTTGAGTTCGCTAATCCAATACTTGACTTGATCAATAGCTTGAATTATAATTATATTTTCTTTATTTATAGTTCTTAACTAATACAAAATTCTTATACTTAGGGGGGTGTATTCATTTGCTACTTTTCAAGACATTTTAAGATTTTAAAAATCTCGAGGTATTAAATTGAGACATTTTAAAACTTCTACAAGTCCGTAGATATTTAATTAAGATTTATAAAGACATTTTAAAAGTACATAAAAATCTCAAGATATTCATTTGAAATATTTTAAAATCTTAAAAAGTAACGAGGTATTCAAATTCTTCCTCACTTTTAGGGATTTTTCATTTGCTTAGATTTACGCAGACTTCAAAGGGAGATTATATATATGAAATCCGATTATCAAATCCCATCAATAATCGTAGGATTTTCCTTGTGCAGTAAAAAGTGGTCGGCGCCCAGAGGTACGAAAAGCATCTGTTTCACCATTAATCTTGTTCATCGCCTGCAAATACAACAATTGCCTCTTTTACCATTAATCATGTTCATCTGATTATAAGAAATATAAACATCTCATATTTTCTTCTTCAAGGCATAAAACTCCATCTATATTATCATTATTTTTTTTTTACCTGTACGTTTTGCTATCAATTTACATGGAAAAGTGCATGAATTGGGGTAGAAAAATATTTGCAATTATAATAGATATGGATTTGCCTCTCGCTAGATATGGATTTGCAATTATAAGAGATATTTAGTATGAATAGGAAAAAAAATTATTTTAATGATATGTGTTACAAATATTTATTATTGTTTATTATTATCATTGATTCTCTTATGTCATCTTAAATCCTTTATCAGTATATATTATTGCTTTGCTTGACTTCTTATCTCTTTTCTTATTCTAGGAACGGAAAAACAAATAATAAAAAAAAACTTATTAATTACGGAGAGGTATTTACATTGACATTCTCATTTTACCATGTCTGTCTGTACAAAAAGTGAATGTTGCTAACTAACTGTTGTATATTTATTGCTTATTACATATTTATATTACTTACCTGCAATTATTCATATTATAATGAGTTTTAGATTTGTTTAAGCTTCCATGATATCCCAACTCTGCTAAAAACTTTTTAGGGTCATTTATCTCATCTTTCCATCTATAGGCAATGGGAGATTCATGACAGGAAAGTGATCAAAGTCAGGATATCAGAGTTGGACCATTGAAGAGAGTAATGAACTTCTTACACTAATGATTGATGTTGTCAATCGTGGATGGCGTGATCACTCTGGAGAAATAAACAAGATAATAAGGGAAAGGCATATACTAAAACCTCTAAATGAAAAACTATGGATTATCAGGACTTACAATCAATATAAAAGTCGTGAGAAATTCTTTAAGCGTCTATATACCAAGTACAATAACCTTATGCGACATAATTCCGATTTTGGGTGGGATCCTGCTACAAAGTTTTTCAATGCATGTGATGAAGTGTGGGCGGATTATTTTAAGGTTAGCTTCATTTTCTTAAGTTAATACGTAAATCATAGCTTAAAGATATACATGTTTAGTATACACAACTTACAATTTTTTTTAAATTTTTTTTACTAGTCACATCCTAAAGATACAAGCTTACGGACAGACCCTCATCCAAATTACAATGATTTGAGAATTGTTGTTGGTAATGGAACAACAACAGGGAAGAATTCTATGGCAATAGGAGATGACACTATAAAAGAAATGAGAGAAAGTGGAGGAATGATAGATGATTTCACTTATGATCCCTTAAATGATGCATTTATTCAATCAAGTACACAAGATCATTTTCTATCATCTCCTGAGCACTCCACTATACCGAAACCGTCAGAATACCAAGGTTCAGAGGTCCGTCCATCCGCTAAAAAATGAGCTAGAATTGATTCTCAAATAAAATCTAACTCGTTTGATCCTAAAGATAGCCAAGATGTCATAGACAAGCTTACGAAAAATGTAGACAAGATTGCTCGTGCTATTGAGTCGATTGACACGAAAGAGTATAACTGTTGGGATATGATTAAAATCGTCTTTTCTTTGATTTCTTTTGATTAAAATTCTTTTTAATTTATTTCTCTCCATGATCTCTTAGGTATTATAATTTATATAATGTCTGGTATTGATACGAATGAAGATAATCAAATTGACGTGGAGGAGATTGAAGAAGATGAGACGATAAAAGAGTTATATAGATATATTAGATACTCATGTTTGATGATTTAGGCTATTATTTCACAAAATGTCTTAGCTGCTTGTTGCTTTGATCTAGAATTTATCTATGTGCTTAGTGGCTGGGAGGGTTCAGCACACGATTCAAAAGTTTTGACTGATGCTTTGACGAGAAGAAATGGTCTTAAAGTACCAAATGGTATGAAGTCAAATATTGTTTACTACTACTACTACTACTACTACTTTATTATTATTATTATTATTATTATTATTTTATTAATTTATGTGCAGGAAACTACTTTGTGGCGGATTGTGGATATCCAAATATACGTCAATTTCTAGCCCCATATCGAGATACTCGCTACCATCTTAAAGATCTCACCAGTCAAGGCCGTGACCCAAACAATGCAAAAGAGCTATTTAATCTCCGTCATTCTTCACTAAGGAATGTAGTTGAAAGGATATTTGGTATATTTAAATCAAGGTTTGTGATTCTCAAATCAGCCGCTCCATTTCCTTTTCGTACGCAAACGGAGTTAGTGTTAGCTTGTGCAGGGTTACATGACTTTTTGCGAAAGGAATGTCGTTCCGATGAATTTACAGTTGAACTTGAAAATGAAATAGGGACATCTTCTCCGTTTATTGAAGAAGAAAATCTAGTTCCATTTTTTGAAAGTCAAGAACAACAAAGAGCGATCGCTAATGCATAGAGAGATACAATAGCAACCGAAATGTGGAACGATGTTATAAACTAAAAGTTTTAGTTGTTTATGATTTTTATTTTTAAACGAGATTGATTTAGATGATTATTTTTTGTATTCATAAGATTCTCCATAAATTTTCGTGATTTTAAATGTGTATCTTCGCAAATATTTTATTATTTCTTTCATGTTTATTTTATTTTTATATTTACTTGGTCTTTTTTTATTCTCTCGTATACGCATCATCACCATTTCTAGTTATAGAATTTCTTTAATTTAAGAATAATATTTTTAAGGTGAAAGAATAAGATAAATCAATTATATGAGTTCAAACATTTGTATTCCAGAATTTGCAACTATGCTGCTTTGGTGGGATGAGCAGAGTAGTATCATGGCCAATGCAGACTTGTGCAAAATCAGACTTGAATATATTCCATTTTCATTTTTTGTTGTTTATTTTGAGTGATATTCTTGATGGGTTTCAATTCATCTGTGTAATTGATTGTTCTAGATTAAATTTGTTGTTGGTCGAGTTCTCTTTCAAATTTGTGTGCAACTTAGTTTGCGAAAACTTCGTGGTGGGAATGGGCCCTGTACTGAAGAAAAGAAGGAACTTTGAACGTCTAGTTATCTTAATTTGGTTAAATACTTCATTTTACCATATTTGTGTTGTTACGCTTGTGTTGAATTTCGCATTTTGTGTCACCCTGAAGATGGTTTCTGAAGCTACCCGTTCTTGGTTACTTCCCACAGTTTTATTTGCTCACTTTGCCTTATTCTTTATGTATTAATATTTTCAGCATTAATTAGATTTTTTTATTGGCATTTTCCATATGATTTACTCATATTTTAGCGGAGATTGGTTAAGCTAATCATTCTTGTTTTGATTATTTCCTGCAAAATCCACTCAGTTCGTTTGTTTTATTTTTTTCCCACTTTTTTCCTCCTTCTTCATTTTGAAAGTTTGAACATTTGAGCTTATTTTTATATTGCCATATGCACCCATACACATTGATATCTCAAGTGTTAGTCTGCTTCAAAATAATTATTTTTCTTCAAAAGCCAAAATTGTGGCTATTTTCTCTGTATGTGCTTTTCTAGTTCTGTAAGAAAAACGGTGGGATGGTGTTTGTTAAGTAAATACAAAGCCTTGAGGGGTGTTCAGATTATTTCTAATTTCAAAACAAAGAATATTGTGTGTGACATAATGTACTGACTTACAGTCGTGTAAGTTTGTACATTGGTTTCCATTGACAAAAAAAATCCAATACAATAAAATTGTTATATTACCAAACAAACCCAATCAAACTATCATGCACAAAAAGGAAAATAGATGAAAATTCTATGCGGGCTTCAAGTCCTTACGCAAGTACTTTTTCCGTTTAGTTATATTTGTAAGGGATTGAAATGGGATGTTCGGAAAATCTTCCTCTAAGTACTCAAACGGATTGCTGATTTTCTGAGCTTTGTCGAAGATTTACACGTCGCTTAATTTCTGAAAATTTATTCCGCTTGTCGATGGATCATCCCGATGATTTCCTTGCATTTTTGTCGCTTGTCCCTTATCATTAGAATAACCCAACTGTCCCGGATCAGCTTTTTGTACATTACTAGATTTATGAACAGGTTGTTTGCAATCCGAAGTCCCATTTTGTAGCCAAGCTTTTTGTAAAATATGCTCCACTCCAGATTTTACAATTTGCCAAGCTTGAATTTGATTTTTTTCTGTTGTTAGATGGCCATTTGCAGCAGTGTTTTCCTTTAAATTGCCCTGCACGACTTCAGCATTTTTGGGTCCCTTATGTTGGTAAACACGATGACTAGTCGATGCCCTTTTCGTCGTACAGTCATCGGTAGAAATAGCCTGCGCAATATTCTCAGTTGGTTCAGGCAAATTGTCGAGCACCTTTTGTGCATCCTCTAATTCAATTGAATTATGATTTCAGGGCATGTCTGAACACAACTCCCTTGACTCTTTCTCATCGTCCCCTAGCACAACATCATCAACACAAGTATCAACAACATTTGCAATAGGTTCAGCCATCGTTACCTTATTTAACTTGGAATTTATAAAATCTGTAGGCAAGATGCTGAATTTAGGGCTTTGCGCAGTAGATTTCTCGTTACTTTCCTCAATTTTTGTTTTCCGATCTGGTTTAGGAAGCTCCGAACGACGATTGGTTTTCGGATTGTAAACATAGTACCTATAATTAGATGCTAGCAAAAGCAGCCCATTGGAAGATTGTGAAATTCTAACTCCGGAGAATTCGGGTTTTCTGTTCATTGATTCGTGGGAAGAGAAGGAGACGCAATCGGACACTTGATGATCTCCGGCCGGCGGCAGAAAGAGGCCGGCAGGGGATTGGGATTGGGGTTGCGGAGATGAGAGAAATAGGGTTGGTAATTAAAGCCAGCCCGTGTTTGGATACGGATTGGAAGCGAAGGAGGGATTTTATGGGAAGGAGTGACATGATTCTTGATAAGAGATGGTTGATTGAGGAGACTATCTCAGCTGATTTTGCGTGCTCCATTTCCATATGAAGTGTCTATATATTTTTTTGAAGTTTCTTTTTTGGTGTTGTATGTATTATTAACACTTCGGTTGAATTGAAGTGCTTCTGTTCTTGTCAGTGTTTTAAAAATCGTTAGGCGTCAGACCAGCGCCTAGGGCGCCTAGTCGGGGCCTAGAATTTGAGAATAAATACCCTGATTTATTCGCATGCTAATAGTTACTTAGATGGCCGTGGTGAGATATATAAAAGATAAATAATCGAAAAAGCTTACAATAATCACTACATTGTAAAAGATTGAAGCAAATATTCACCTTGCACAAGCTGAAGCAAATACAGAAGCTTACAATTAATTTTTTATTATTTTTTATAAAGAAAGTAGAAAAGCTAAAAATGAAGAACATATGTAAAACAAATCATATACTGAAATTAGTATTGAAAATTTAAAAAATAATTGACAAACTGGTAGGCATAATTATTAATGCATTTTCATTTAACAAGACGAGAAAGCCTGATGCATTCATTGTGGCAAACAAAATTGCTTCATTAAACTTGAGATCATTACAGCTTATAAGCTTATATAAAGTACTAGTGTGAAAGCCCGCGAAAATCGCGGGAAAACCAATAAATACAAAAAAGAAAAAAAAACTTAAAATTATCAAAAAAAAATTCTTTAACAAATTAAAAATATAAATTATTAATATTATATATATATATATATATACACACACACACACACACATATATAATTTCAAAAAACTTATTTGTAATCTACATTAGCTATCTTATTGATAATAATATAATTTTCGTCGTAACAAAAACCTTTCAACCCTTTACACTCTTAACTATCAATATTGTAAAATAAAAATGACTTGTGCGTTAKACYGGAGTTTAAAAATGACACTTTTGAAAGCTTTGTGATAATTATAAAAATAAAAATCTTGTAGTACGATCGTATTTAAAACTTGTATGGCGTCCCATTCCAATATAAATATTCGTTAAAATACTGGTATCGTTCCACTTAATTTTACAACGTTGTTCATAATAAATAATTTTCGAGTAGATTTATACATGCGATGCATGAGATTAGTTGTTAACTATAGCAAGAGATTAAAAAAATTAACATCTCATATATAATTGCCAAAATAATATTTTAATAATGAAATCAATAATTTATTATTCTAAATCAATCATTTTATTTAATATAGTAAACCCTTGATATTGACATTAGTCTAGATAAGGTAATAATCTTTGATTGATTTATCATAAATAGAAAATCTAGATCACAAAATAAATATATCTTCAATTCTAAAATAAGATAACCAGATATGGTACATTGGAGACCAAATATATGTATTCATAATTAACATGTGTAATCATTCAAATCATTATGTCTAATATCATTTAAATTACTCTGTTGATATATTCGGTAATCAAGCAATAATTCCAAGATTGTGAATTTTGAGTACTCTTCGTTCACATTAGTATAAATTACGGTCAGATATATCTATTTGCAGAGGTCAATTTATTCTTTTGGTATGGTTTATTTTTCAAGAAAACTAATGTTTAAAATTAGGTATATAAGAAATCTAATCATATGAATATATGTATATATATTAATTGAAATAGATTTTGTGTTTATGTATAAGTAATGCACGTGATAGTGCATAATAACCTATGTATGATTAAATAATTAATTGAGCAAAAGACCAATCAGTTAATTGATAATATGTATATTGATATACGAATTTTTTCCTGGGTGCGGGTGCGGGTCAATTTTAAAAAATGATAAAAATGTGGTCTCATTCTATGAGACCGGTTTCACCCAAGACCTACTCTTCATAAAAATATTTTGCTAAGCCTTCTAATGATCCAC
>BMAC01000220.1:1117145-1154948 GCA_014905375.1 Phtheirospermum japonicum | reverse complement strand
TGACTTTGTAAAATATATATATATAATATATATATATATATATATATATATATATATATATATATATATATATATATAATATATATTCAAGTTATTATAAGTCAGTGTGAGTCTATTACCCTAAATCTATTTTCAGATGCCAATTTCTTCTTCTATTATGGTTTATTTTTAACAAAAAATTGTAAATTCCTGGAATGTTATAAATTCGTTTTCGCAAAAATTACAACAATAAATCCTGGTATGAAGTCCAAAAATAAAATAAAAAATACCATCAGAAATGCTTCTAAAGAAGGTTTATGATATCCAAGTCAAAAAGGTAGATGCAACTATATGAAACTTGTTGTACAGAATAGAATGAGACGTACATATTTCTCCAAAATGCGACGGACTTACAAGTGAACAAAACTATGTAAAAATCTCTAGTTCCAATTATATGGAACGAAAAATATTATACAAAAAATACGATCGACAAAAAGTATCCTTCAGTACGCAGAGACACCAATCAATTTAACCATTTCATATACAATTGATTCAAAGGAATTACCAGATAGGGTGACCTATATCTCGTCTCGCTAACTAAAGAATGTCGATTTGCAAGACAAAGAACTGATAAGCTGACATGGCGAACCGTTTGCTTCATTTAACTCTAGAACCGTCAAATGAAGAGAAAATAAAGTACTTCAATGCCGGAATGTGAACTCTTGAATGAGTAAAAATTCCTAAACATTTTAGCAGTAGCAGAAGAATTATTTTCTGGAGAATAATACAAATATAAATTACTGCTAACTATACAAAAATTCTCACATTATGACATCCAAAGTTCATATGCTGAGATATTAGTATCACATAAGAAAATTTTCTATCACAGCTATGATAAATAATTATTTGAAAAATAAGAAAAACATTCAAACCTCTCAATCCATGCCAATTAGACAATTACACGAAACTAAAAATCATCCAAACTTTCTATCACAGTTCACAAAAATTTCAATCTCAATTTCAATAATCCCAACATCATTAAACAAAACCATCCAATCAAGAAATACTCTCAATTATTAGAGTATAACAAAATAAATTATTGCAAATTAGGATTTAGCAATTTAGGGTTAGTCAAAACTTACCCCAATTAGGATTCGCTCCCAGTCCTCCGATTTCCGCGAAGCCAAACACGGGAAACTCCAAAAGCAACATTATCTGCGGCTTAGTAATGCGGTTTCCTGAGAATCATCATTGTAATCTTCGTTTTTCCGTGTGTTTTCCGATGCGGCAGCTTGCGCTTGTGACGCCATGACTGAAAATTGATTGGTAGTGGAAAAGGCTAGAGAAAAAAAAAGCAAAAGAGAGGAGAAGAATATCAAAACGACGGCGTAGAGGGATGAATTTTCATCCTCCTTTTTGTTTCTTGTGTAATAACAAACAGAGACATCTTGTGTAATAAGAAACAAAGAAAAACATGTCTGGAAAAAAAAAAAGAAGACCGACGCTCTAAGGATGAAACCTACGTTTTGATATTCAAAACAATAATAAAATTTAGGTTGAAAAAATATGGGAACTGCGCAATAATATCAATATCCACTYTGAAAGAAAATTTCAGATCGAAACACAATTTATCTGCGAAAGCATGCAATTATTTTATAATCAGTGTAAATTTCAGATCCAACAATTCTTGGTTTCTAGATCGAAGAAAATTTTTCAGATCTAAACAATCATTAAAAAAAWTTTTAAATTCATAACTATAATAAAATTTAGGCCTTCGATTTGGAAAAAAAAATATGAACGAACACAACATATCGAAGAAAAGTTATGCAAGTAATGTTGTGAATCTGTGAAGAAAAAATGTAGAAAAATAAGAAGACCGAATACTAATAAAAAATCATACAAAAAAGAAACGAAGAAATGCAGAGAAAGGTCGTGTGTTGAAAGGCCGTGAAAAAAAGGGCTAAAACATTAACAAAAAAAAGTTGTTATTTATACCCGGTCAAAATTTTGGCCTCCTCCCAAAATAGACCCCCTATGAACCACAGGCCGACACGTCATTTTTGGCCTATTTTTATTGGTCCACATCAGCCCCGGAATGCTCTCATTTCGACACCTCAGCATTAATAGTTAACACTATTAACAAAATGGAGGATATATACTTCAAGTTTAGAGCAGGCTCTCACAAGTTTAATGATTAATCATTAAACTTCATTAAATTGCTTCATAACGATTTTCTAAGTTAAACTTCATTGATTATATGTTGGATAGGCGCCTGCCCCCTTCACTTATACCTTAATCTTCAAAGAAAAAACAAAAGTTCAAAATCCAATGATCTAGGTCCATAAACTGAGAATAATTTGGTCGAATTGATGTAAACCACTGGATGCAATCAAAGAGTGGTACAAAGGCAATGCAAGTATGAAATAACACAGTACACTTATGTTTAAGTGGGAACAGGCAGAATCACATCGAGTTAAGTCTAAGTAAAAAAATCAAATCCAAAGTTCAGGAAAAATAAAACAATTATTGAAACAATTCCAAGACTCCCATTATCGAATAAGGTAACAAGATTTATTCACAAGTTTTTATTTGTGTACTTTCATCAAACAACTTGAATACATTATTAGATAACATAAATATATCTTCTTAAATTTTAATTAATTAACAATCATCTCCATCTCCTCACATCAACATCCTAAACATTAAAAGTTTAGTAGTTTATATATACTTTATTTTTCATAACCTAACCAAATCCAAAATCTCAAAAAAACATTCAAATAGAGAAAAAAAAAACACAAAAAAACACTACATGATATACATACCAACAAGTCAGCCACCAGGTTGTGTTTGCTGTGGGGAGCTTAGGAGGGCGGCGGCGACGGCAACGACGTGGCGGTGGCAGTGCCGGTGGGAAGAGGCAGAGTCGGGGATGTCAAGAGTCAAGACCCTTTTCTTTCTCAGCGTTCTCTCTCACTTTCTGCTCCGTCCCGTAACAATTTCAATTTTAAAAAAATTAGGACTAAAACGACGTCGTTTTGGTCATAAAATTAAAAAAAAAAATCATTAATCGCGAGGCGTCTAGGCGGCGCCGAGGACGCCCGGCGATTTATTCGTCCGATTTTCGAAAATCGTAGGCGCCCGAGTGGCGCCGTGCGCCTAGGCGGCGTTTAGGCCGTGTTTTAGAACATTGATTTTTGTACTGTTTGGGTACCAATAAGTTCTCAAACTCCTTAAATGTCTTGATAAAAGTTGAATAAAAATCTTATTCAAAATTCTGGATAATCCTTGCGGAGTTTTAGTAAATCCAATTAAATCAGTATAATTCATGAAAAGTCTCAAAAATTTGGTATCTAAATTAATCTTAAAATATCTTAAAAAGTCGCAAATGAATACATCCATGTTAGACTCATGAAATTTGAACTCATGCGTGCTTGCCCGAAAAATATATCCTTAACCACTTGCTAAATCCAAATCCCTCGGAAGTATAATTTTATTGAAACAAAACATAACATAACATAACAAAGAAATTGAGAAAATCTCGCGTAACAGGAATACGGGTATAATTTTTTTAAAGAGCAATATAATTGGGCTCTTGTTGGATAACCCAACACTTACGTTAGATTCGGAGACCCATAATTCATTTTGTAGGGTCGATGGCCCACTAAGTCACGAGCCAAGCACGTGACCCGGTATATAAATCTTTTGTATCCATCCTCTGTGCTTCTTCAACAAGAAAGTCTCTTGTATATACAAATTCCTATACGAAAACAAGAAAAATAGAATCAAAATCTCGGAAAAATGGCACCGGACCCTGAGGATGAGATCAAGGACGAGAAAAATCCCAGGCCTCTCGATGAAGACGATATTGCTCTACTCAAGACCTATGTAAATTTTCTTTTTCCTTTTTACATAAACCCTATATTTTCACCCGTTTCTTGCTTGTATGTTTATGTATGTCAAAGGTAAAAATTTGGAATTGGGTCTTTTAGTTGCTTGTCTATGTGAACCGAGGACTGTAAATGTGTATTTACTTTAGGGAGATTTAGGATCTAGGTTTTGAAACTATGATGGAAATTATTATTATTATTATTATTATTATTATTATTATTATTATTATTATTAATTTTTTCTGAAATTGGCTTGAACTTGGTTGGACTAAAAGGGAGTAACTTAGGGCAAAGCTGTTGTTTAGTATACATTAAGACATAAAATTCTAGCTAGACTTGGAGTTTAGATGATTTGGGTTATAAATCCAGAACGGTTGCTGGGGACTTTCTAGTTTATATCTGGAATTGAAACCTGTGTGTTTATTTTAATAAGTTGATTAGCAAATATTATTTGGTTTTGACTAATTCATTGGTAAGTTACAATCTGGTCAAAAACCATACTTTGTAATGCATATGCCATAGTTATGTGCTGGTCACTGAAGGAGTTTTTGGTTTAGAGGGGCTGCAAATTGCGTGCGTCATATGGATTTCATGATATATTGTATGTAGGGTTTGGGGCCTTACTCGAATAGCATAAAGAAAGCTGAGAAGGAAATCAAGGAGATGGCAAAGAAGATCAATGATTTATGTGGTATGTTAGTTGCCCCCTCTCTTATTGTTCTATTCTCATTTAGCCTAATTTTTGGTACCATAATATTTTTATTGGTTTCTTGTAATTATGTTAAAAATGGGCTTTTGTTTTTTATGTAGCACTCTTTATAAGATTTCATATAATGTTATTTTATTTCAACTTATGATATTTTATTCATTTTCACTTCCTTATAGGTATTAAGGAATCTGACACTGGTTTAGCCGCACCCAGTCAATGGGATCTCGTTTCTGATAAGCAAATGATGCAGGAGGAACAACCTCTTCAGGTACTGTTTTTCAGATTCCTGAATTTATATTTTATTCCTTAAATTATTTTTGGTATATTAAGAAATGATATCATTTGTTATGTGAATAGGTTGCACGATGTACGAAGATAATAAGTCCAAACACTGAGGAGGCTAAGTATGTTATAAATGTTAAGCAGATTGCAAAAGTAAGTATTCGAGTTTTTCATAGCTCAACCAAGGAATAATAAAATTGAGCAATTGTATATCTTTTCTTTGTATATACCATTATATGACGAAATGTGCCATTATTCTTTTATTATTGCAGTTCGTTGTTGGATTGGGTGACAAAGTTTCCCCGACTGATATTGAAGAAGGCATGCGTGTTGGGTGAGTTTGTAATTCTCTCCATAATTAGATTTTTGGTGCCCATCCAAAAAAAAAGGTTCTTTAAATAATTTATATTTTAAAAAAAAATTATATTGCAGTGTGGACAGAAATAAATATCAAATTCAGATTCCTTTGCCTCCGAAAATCGATCCAAGTGTTACAATGATGACTGTGGAAGAAAAACCGGATGTCACTTATAATGATGTTGGCGGATGCAAGGAGCAGATTGAAAAGATGCGAGAGGTTTGTTGTGTACATCAAGTTGTTGGCGTACAATAACTTACGAGTCTTGCTGTTGAAAATTATTGTACTCATTTGATAATTGATATTATGTAGGTTGTTGAGCTGCCTATGCTTCACCCTGAGAAATTTGTGAAGCTGGGGATCGATCCTCCAAAGGGGGTTTTATGTTACGGTCCTCCTGGCACCGGGAAAACGCTGCTGGCCAGGGCCGTGGCTAATCGGACCGACGCATGTTTTATTCGTGTTATTGGTAGTGAGCTTGTCCAGAAATATGTTGGCGAGGGTGCTCGTATGGTTCGTGAGCTATTTCAGGTCCGACTCCTCGAATTGAATTACACCCTTTTGAGTTAATTACCAAAAAAAAAAAAATAAATAAATAAATAAAGATAGCTTTTGAATTTACAAAAATACCCCAGATGTTTATTTGTCTGAAATTTACCCCCTTCATAAGCAAAAAAACAGTTTGAAACCCACCCTTCACATTTATAAAAATATTACAATCAGACCCTCAATTTTTTAACTCTGAATCAAACCCCAGTGGTACTTTTTGTAATTTTGAAAGTTGGCTGATTTTTTTGTATGGTTTGTGAACTATTACAGGTCGGACTCCTTGAACTTCACCCTTCTGGGTTAATTTCAAACATACCCTATTACTTTCAAAATTACAAAATACCCCTGAGACAACCCATCTTACATTTACCCCATTCATTAACAACAAACATTTCTAAACCCCCTTCACATTACAACACACTGGTATTTTTGTAATTTTGAGGAAGTTTTTTTTCTTTTAGTATTGGTTAGAATCTGCTTAATTATGTCTTTGTCTATATTCCCTTTGACAGATGGCACGCTCTAAGAAGGCTTGCATTGTATTTTTCGATGAAGTGGATGCCATTGGAGGTGCACGCTTCGATGACGGTGTGGGAGGAGACAACGAGGTTCAGCGCACCATGCTTGAAATTGTGAATCAACTCGATGGATTTGATGCTCGTGGGAACATTAAAGTTCTCATGGCTACCAATAGGTTAGTTAGCCTTTCTATTTAACACTACTACGTGGTTAGCAGTATCGATGACATCATTAAATTAATTAATGACTTATTCTTACTGTTGTAGGCCCGATACCCTTGACCCAGCGCTGTTACGTCCTGGACGGCTAGATCGCAAAGTGGAGTTTGGACTGCCAGATTTGGAAAGTAGGACCCAGATTTTCAAGATTCACACGCGCACAATGAATTGTGAGAGGGACATCCGTTTTGAACTTCTAGCTCGTCTTTGCCCAAATTCTACTGGTAAAAAGATTTAGTTCTTTTCATAATATATTGATTTATTATGAGCTTTTGCGGTTTAGGAAGTAATTACAATACTACCCCTGATGTTTAGCCTAATTACGAAAAACTCCAGGTATCTTTCAATATTACACACCCTCGTAGAGTTTCTTACAACACTTCTCGAGGGTGTATTATTTCACTGGTTTTTTTTTTTTTGTTAAATAGGCCAAACTTTAGTGGTAATATTTGTAATTAACCTTAATAATGATACCAATTCCACGCAAGGGTGCATTTTTTTAACTTTGAAACATAACTGGGTTTTTGTAATTCGGCTAAACTTTAGGGGTAGTTTTTGTAATTAACCTTAAACTGTTACCAACTACACACACAAATTGTTTGATTTTTTTTTTCTGTTTCTAAATTTAGGCGCGGACATAAGAAGCGTGTGCACAGAAGCGGGAATGTATGCAATCCGAGCAAGAAGAAAGACTGTAACGGAGAAAGATTTTCTAGATGCTGTCAACAAAGTCATTAAAGGCTATCAGAAATTCAGTGCGACACCGAAGTATATGGTTTACAATTGATATTCTGCGTTTTGTATCTTGATTTTTGGCGTGCCGACGTAATTGTTGCGACTTTTTTGTGGGTTTTGTTCTGCCAACTCAGAATTGTACCAAATTGCTTGTGTAACATCTATAATTTTATTTTGGTTGAGAAAAACATTCTAATTAGCAGTACTTTTTCCTTCATTCTGTACGGAATTATTCTTCAATTAAATTGTTTAATTGAATGAAAATCAGTTTGTTTTTCTGGGTTTCTGTAATGGGAGCAGCAGCTTCCTGTTGGATAATTGTGTTTTAGCAGCTTCATTGATATTTCCTATGTTTTTGTAGAATGATACAAACGTTTAAAAATGTTTTGCAATAATTTCAAATTTATTAATAAAAAATAATTTTTAAAATTTAAAATTAAGATTTTAGTTAATACTTTTTATTTGGTAATAATTTTATAAACAGTTGAATTCAAATGAATATAATAAGATAGTTG
This sequence comes from Phtheirospermum japonicum, assembly GCA_014905375.1. Lineage (NCBI taxonomy): Eukaryota > Viridiplantae > Streptophyta > Magnoliopsida > Lamiales > Orobanchaceae > Phtheirospermum > Phtheirospermum japonicum. Next base: position 1,147,197 of record BMAC01000220.1, on the reverse strand, counting down.
AGTTATCAAAATAAAAAATTTAAAAATACAAACATAAAATAGTAGGGTTTAACAAAAATAGATGAACATTTGAGACATTTCAATGAAGCATGTGGGTCCAGTTCAGTTTGGAGATTGGGAAATATCCAGAATCGTGCCATTATATTTTCAGTACAGTTCGGTTCGGAGAAAAGTTAAAATCAAAAGTTCTTTTTCGATTCTGATACGGGTTAGTTCGGTTTTCGAATAAATATCCGTTTTATGCCCAAATTATAATCGTAAATTAAAAATACTAGATTATTGTGAATTTCAACTTTTACTTATTAATTGATGATTAATGAAGATACAAAGTTAATAAAAATGGTATTTTACTTATTAGGTATCGAATATAATGAGATTTATAGCAAATTTAATACAATTATAAATCGGTTCTCGGTTCGATACATAGATTTTAAGGGGATTAAAAAATCTCAGATCCGTCCCGTAAAAGAAATTTGGGACGGTTCGATCCGGAGATTGGTCAATGATCAACGGAGATTTTTCAGTTGTGGTACGATTCGATTCGAATTCGGTACGATTCGAATATTTTCAAGTCCCATGCTCAGCCCTAATCTACCATCTCATCAAGTGCTATCTCTTGGTTCTTTTATTTTCATTTTTATAAACAACTATGGAATAGAAATAAAACAAAACAATCAAATCTGCGTTCAATTCGATTCAATCTCAACCCAAAAATTTAAGCACAACCTTTCAGAGGTAATGATTCAATTTATATATTAAACATAGAAGACTAACACAAACCACAAACCACCAAGTGAACAAATGACTACTCCAAACTCGTCTCGTCTCAGAAGCATCTCAGTCCTTGCCACATGCTCACACTTTAGTCATATATGTCATACTTCGTAATGTGAAATTTAGGGGGCGGAGGAGTAGGAATAACTGTTTTCATACTTAAAAAAGTCAGTAACAGAGAATTAATTATTGATCATTCATTTTCATTCTACACAAGACAAAGCCAGAGCCAGCCAGCAAATATTCGCGAAATAAATATTAACATCAGTTTCAGAAAACAATTGACAATTTAATGTGGAAAGTAATTAAAAAATCATTGGAACCTAAACAATCAATGAACAAAACGTAAAAAAATAAAAAAAATACGGCTACTAAATATATATTTAAAAAAAAAATCTTAGTATGTAATGCAGTAACCGAATCCTTTCTCCCTGTTTATATGTTTGTTTATTTGTTTGGTGGTAATTTTGAAATATATATATATATACACACATGTGAATTAATTAGTCACAAACGCTGAATCATTGAATTAGAAATATACATACCATGATTTCTGGCTGATAGGCGAGTCATGGTTTTGGCGATGAGAATAGAGAGTAAGTAGACTTTGAGAGATATTCCTAACCCTAGTAAATATATTTTGCCTGTGGCTGGCTGCTATATATAAGAAAAGGGATAGAGAAAAAAAACAAAAAACATTCCCGTTTTGAAAATGGAGATTACTACTGTGCTGATTTTAGGTAACTATGTTCAAGTACCATATAAGTTGTGTTCATATAAGTTGTGCTTTACCTAATATCTCACGTGTGCATTTTGGTTAAACAATGGTGTAACTTGCGGATAGAGGCGACAATGGTTGACACGACACGATAAGAAGCGTGGTTACAGAGATAAGAAAACTATAAAGCACGACACGACACGAAATGACACAAAATACGACACAAATAGCACGGAATTTTAAATTTAATTAGATTTACACTTATTATTATATTTATAATTAAATAAGATATAAAATAAGAAAATACGATAATACAACACGCAACGACACGTAACCGATTCGCCACCCCTACCTTAAATCATTGAATAATAACTACTTTGAAAATGAAGTATTTACGAATAGGGCTGGCAATTTCCGACACGACACGAACCGAACACAAATTTAGCATGTACAGGTATGACCCTTCGCGGGTTATTCGTGTCGGACACGAATAACACGCAAAACAAATAGGTCAGGTCAGGTTGACCCATGTGTCAACCCAATTGACCTATTTAACCCATTTAAATTAATGGTATAATAGTAATTTAATAAATCATCTATTGTAAATGAGATTAATTTTGATTTATAGTTCGGTGTGTAATTTGATTTGGTGCTCGAACTTCTTTCGAACAAAAGAAGACAAAGATCGTGTTATTTTCATATTATCTTTTTTTTTTTTAAATATTTTCTTACCAAGTAGCTATTGGAATTTTTTTTTTATATAGGTTTTTCGTGTCGGGTCGGGTTACCTGTGTAATAAACAGGTTCGTGTTCGTGTCGTGTATTTTGACACGAATAATTATTCGTGTCGTGTTTGTGTTCGTGTCATCCGTGTAATACATGTGTCTCAACATGACCCGCGAACATAAAACACGACACGATTGACACCTCTATTTACGAACATGTTCAACTACCATCGTCACCAAAACATGAAAGAAGAAAATAGAAAAAGAAACAAAAATATAAGATGTTCAGACCAAATTTAAGAACAATCGAATCTAGTTTTCTGAACGCCTGATTTTCCTTTTCTTTTTTCTTCTTCAATGACAGATCATGGTCGAAGGGTGACGACAACAACCATGGTGGCAGTGGCAGTGGCAAGGGTTAGAGAATGTGAAAAAGATGGATCGTTTGTGATTTGATGGTAATTTTGACATTTTAGTTGTTTTGTTTATTTATATATTTATTGGGGTGGGTGCCAAAATCTGACCCATTTATTAAATAGACATGTGAAATGCCGATTGAAGTTTAGAAACAAGATGCATAATGTAGCATTCTTAGTAGAGACGTGAGTATTTTATACTAGCCGCGTTCATATGAATACATAAAAAACCATAATTAAAAGAATAAAAATTAAACAATGTCAAATCCAATCCACCCAATCTCAACAAATGAACAATTTTCTTACTCTACTATATGATACAACACAATTGAGAGGATAAGATTGGCACAATAGGGACAAAGAGTCGAAACCCATAAATGTAGTAATTAATCTTTACTTCCCATTATGGTCAAAAGGACCATAGTAACCCCCTATGGAGTATAATCCTCACCATCTCCATTATTATCAGCCCGAGTCGACGCAGCTTCATTTCCGAACGTCCTCTTGCTCATGTTTGCTCGTTGTACCAAGCGCACCAATGCTTGTACCACTTCCGACATTGGTGGCCTGAACTCTGGCTCCGGCTGGTCACAATAATAATTATAAAAGGTTAATTAATCCTTTTTTTGTAAGTAACAATAGATTGTGGAATTTGATTCGAGTGTTCTGAATCAAAACCAAAAGAAAAACAAACAAGAAAAAACAGCATACCTGGACACAGAGAGCAATTACGTCAGCGAAACGTGAGAGGGATTTGACGGGATAAAGTCCTTTGAGGGCCGGATCGACCATCTTAGAGAGAGCATCGATATCATGGAGCTGAGGTGTCGCCCATCGGACTAAAGATTGCTCGTTTCTTGGCCTTGAGCTGTACCAGAGAAAAAAATTCCAATGAATTCCATAGACTTGATTTACGCTAATACAGAGTACTTACGGAATTACCCTCGAGGTTTGGCCTAAATTCTTGGGATGATTAAAACTGCCATTGACGTTTGACTTAATTACAGAAAGACCAAGATAACATTCAAAACTACAAAAATACCCCTGAGGTCTGATTTGATTCAGGGGGCAAACTATAATGTTTTTATAAATGTGAAGGTTTTTTTTGGATATTTTTGCAAGACAAATCAAGTCTTAGGGGTATTTTTGTAATTTTGAAGTTTTGTTAATTTTTTTTTTCTGTGCGTGTTATGAGGTCAGGTCAAACCTCAAAGGGTATTTTCTGTAATTAACCCTAACTTATTATTGAAAAAAACAAACTCAACTATGTTTTAAATTACAAACACCCCATTAAGATATTCAAACATGCTTCAAGTTTAGTGTTTTCTTAGCAAAGACCCCCTACTAACTGAGGAGCCAATTATTTTCAAAATTTTAAAGTAATTAGACTAAACTTTCAGGTTTTTTTTTTTCCCTTTATAATTAAGCGATATTTTTAAAAGGGATTGCCATACCTATCGAACGGTGTTCGTCCCGTAAGAAGTTCTAACATCACAACCCCAAAGCTGTATACATCACTCTTGATCGTGTACTGACCGGACATTGCAACCTCGGGCGCGCTATAGCCAGATGCCTGCAAATGCTCCATTTCATCATTATCATTATCATTATCATAATAATAATACAAATAATATAATAATATTAATACTAATAAATACTAATACTAATACTACTACTACTACTACTACTACTAATAATAATAAAATCCCAACTCAAATGCAATTTCCATGAAATATACCTGATCTGGTTCACGGACAAGGCTCGCTAACACACAATCAGAAAGGTGAGGATTAAGCTCCACGTCCAGTAAAATATTAGCCGATTTGAAATTTTTATGAATAACAGAAGGCGAACAAACTTCATGTAGGTACCTGCACACAACGAAAAATATTTAAAAATGGCAACCAGTATATTTATTTATTAAGTGAGTTTTTCAAGAAACTTTGTAGTCGAACTTACTCGAGTGCTCTTGCGGTCCCCAATGCAATCTTGACGCGTGCGTTCCATGTTAAAGGCTTGTTGAATTCATCATCGGTGAGGTGCAAAAATTCGTGTAGAGATCCATTTTTATGGAACTCGTAAACGAGCAGGTGTTGACCGTGCTCTGAACAATACCCGATCAGCTCGGTTACATTTGGATGATGTAAATTGGAAATTTCCGATACAATGTCAAGAAAATCTTCGGAATTAGTTAGTGCAGACGAATTTATTTTTTTCACAGCAACAACCTGTGTTTGCCAAAAATGACAGGCATAAGTAACAAGGGTTAATTTAATTTAACTTAAATTCCCTCGAGGCCTAATTGCAAATATCCATTTAGGTGCTTAAAAAACCACTTAAGGGACAATTTGTAAAATAGAAACAAATAACAGGGTGTATTTATATTTATAAGAGATAGCTGGGTTTTTTTTTTGTATGGATAATTAAAAAAATACCCTTCGAACGTAAAGTGCGCTTTTGTAATTTTGAAATATCTGGGTCTTTTTGTAAATACCCAAAACATAGGCTTTTTTTTTGCATTTAGACCTAACCTCAAGAACAGAAGCATACCTTTCCATCATCCAACTGAGCCCGGTAAACACGTCCGATAGATCCCTCGCCGATAAGATTTTCGACATTGAAACTATCTGTAGCTATCTGCAAGTCCGCGACCGAGAATAATTTAGCATTTATCGGTCCTCTGTTGACTTTCTTAGGGGGCACAATGGGCATTGCTGTGACATCATCATCGTCGAACGATTTATGACGATCGAACGGAGGAGGTTTCAGATTTAACACAGCAGGAGTTTCGAAAGCTACTGCGCTGGCTACCGATGAAGTCTGAAGAGGCTTGATCTCTGCAGAAAAAACTTTTTTTTAATTAAAAAAGAAAGTTATTTTTCAAAATTAAAAACACCCCCTTGCCATTGGTTTTTTCAAATGTCGAGTTGTTTATAACTTTTGTGAGTTATGGATCAAAAGAGTTCTCAGTGACACAGAATTCTTAAGGGATATTTTCTAATTTGAGATAATTACAAAAATGCCTTTAAGGTTTGGGGTATTTACAAAACAACCCGGATAAGTTTCAAAATTACAAAAAAAAAACCCATTTACATTCATAAAAATATCCCAATTACCCCCTTAAATTTAAGGCAGAATCAAACCTCAGGGTTTTTTTTTTGTAATTCTGAAACTTCTCTGGGTCATTTTCGTAATTATTCCAAACCTCAGGGGTAGTTTCGAAATTACTTCTTTTACAACATATTAACCAAATATACAAAATGCTGATAAAATTGACAAGTACCTTGTGCTTCCTGTGAAGCTAGAGGAGCAAAAGGCTGATTGTCGAGCTTCTCGATATCCGTGGTTGACTTTCTCGATCGTTTCTTTATTACAAAAAATGCCACTATAGCCCCAACGACCAAAATAGATATAACGATCCCAGCTATAGCACCACCACCTATACCAGATTTGCCCCCTCCGTTATCTCCACCGCCGGATGAACTGCCACTGCCTCCGGATCTGTGAGTCCGATTGGGCCTGGTGGCAGGTGGAGTGCCAGGTGGAGGCGGAGGCGCCGGCCCGGTGCTGAACGAATTGCCATTCGCACTGTTTGGTGACAGCACAAAGGGCGAGTGTTATAATAATAATAATCTCTTTATAGAAAAAACAAGGGATATATAAGTAATTATATATAAATTGTGATGTTTCTTACTGAATGTTTATGCCTCTCAATTGTTGTGGGACCCATCCGGTAAAACGATTGTTCTCGACATTCCTAAAAAAGACGAATGTGTAATAGTTAACTACCGAATCATTTTTTTCTTATTTCTAATTGTGCTTTGGGGAGTACATAGTTAACGAGTGTTTGAAAACTTTAAATGAAAGTGATTCTCAGCGTCTAACTAGAAAAAAGGGGCTAAAAATCAATTGTTTTTAAAGTTTACAAACTCTAAAAATTAGTGTGTTTGCAAACTCTACATAAAAGTGATTCTCAGCATCTAGTTAGAAAAGATGGGCTAAAAATAATTTATTTCTAGAGTTAACAAACTCTAAAAATTAGTGAGTGTTTGCAAACTCTAAATAAAAGTGATTCTCAGCTTCTAACTAGGAAAGATGGGCTAAAACTAATTTCTTTTTAGAGTTTACAAACTCTAAAAATTAGTGTGTTAGCAAACTCCAAATAAAAGTGATTTTAAGCTCCTAGCTAGAAAAAAGGCTAAAAATCACTTCTTTTTTCGAATTTACAAACGCTCCCCTAGTCCATATGTAGAAAGATTTTGGTATATAAGTCGTAATAGCGCTTATTTGTTTGCAAGATATAGATGCAAAAGTTTGCATTTGGAAACACTTAATTAACAGGTGTTTGCAAACTCAAAAAATAAGTGATTCTCAGCTTCTAGGTGAAAAAGAGAGAGAGAGTAACCCTTAAGTCGTAAGAGTGTTTTATTTACTTGTAAAAGTCAAACCAGGAGAAACAGAAAATGTAAAGCACCCCACACCCAACATTTAGATTCCGATTAAATTATACACAAAAAAAAAAATTATAATTGACACTTGAAAACACTAAAAACTAGTAATTTTTCATTCAGAAGCCGACAATCACTTTTTTAGTGAAATTTTAGAAGGGACTCACAGATTATCGAGTGGAAGATTAGCAAGGACATCAAGAGTCCCCGTAAACTGATTGTTTTGTAAATACCTGCAAGAGTAGACTAAGTTATTAAAGTAATCCACACAGACATTTTGCATTAAAAGTTAATTACAAAGATATTTTTCTATTCCTCTTACATATCTTTTATACCCGTCAGCGACTGGAAACTTTGAGGAAGATTATCCGACATTTCATTATAAGAAAAATCCCTGAAAGGCATGAAAAACAAAATTATATAGCCAGCATTGAACCAAGAGACGAAAAATAAAATAAAAATTATATAATAAATGACGATAGCTAATTTCCAGGTCATAAAACATAGAGTTATAGATAAGCCGTTGTCCTTACAATGTTGAAAGAGCAGTAAGCGAGTTGAACTGAACTGTAACTTGGCCCTGAATTTGATTGTGGCTTACATTTCTGCAAATTGCAAATTGTCATATTTTGTCAGAGTACAACAACAAAACCCTGATATACTCATAGGGATAATTAATTACAAAAAGAAAAATACACTTGGGATTCAGCCAGATTTTTTGTTACTTCAAAAAAAAAAAAATTCTTTGTAATTAGGCTAAACCTCAGGGGTTTGTAAATATCACAAAGTTTTGGGGCAGAGGAGGGTTTTCAAGTTTAAGCATGACTAACAGGAATTTGAGAGAGCTCATCTGCGATATCGAATAAGGAAGGGCACCATTGAAGTTGCAACCAGCAAGGTTTCTGTTTAGTGAGAGTAAAAGTGAGACGATGAAATTCAAAAAATAAACAAAAGCTACATTATAAAAATGTAACTCACAGTGTAGTAACATTTGGAGGAAGTTGAAAAGGAATCTGGTTTCCAAGATTGTTGTTACTAATATCACTGCAAAGCAAAATTTCAGAAACAAAATCATATATTAGTATAATAATTAGTAAGCACTGGAATGGAAATTAGAAATTTATTTTTGTCTTACAAAGTAGTTACAGATGTCAATTTATCGAGTGCGTATCCCATATTTCCGGTGAGTCCCTGACTTGATATCTTTCTGGTAAAAAAATAAAAATGGACATATCATAATCTTGCTAACATTTAATTCAAATACAGTGAAGAATTAAAAAAAATGAAGGGTTTAAATCAAATCACATTTCTGTAACTCGTGAGCCTGAGCAGGTAATTCCAGTCCAGTGCTCGCCACAAGGATCACCGCCACTTTGCTTCCAATTATTAAGTTGTGGCGGTGAGTTCAAACCCGTATACAAAGCGTTGAGAGACGAAACTGTAAAAATAAATTCAAAATATATAGAAGAAACAAGTTAAGCTTGAAAAAAATCCAAATTTTGTAGTTGTCAATTATGTTGGGGGGTTCTTGTGAGGAATTATTTATATTTCATGTTAGCAACCACATTAATCTGAGTAATCAGAAATGTGATGATTATTCCGAAAAAAAAATAAAATTCAGAGCAATGTGCAGAATTCTTAATACAAAAAAAGATGTTACCTTGAAAATCAACTATTTAAATAACTAAAAAAATGCCAAAAAAAAAATAAAAATTGGTTTCATATTTATCACTTAGAGTATATTGCAACCCAGTTCATCTAGTTTTTATTTTCTTCGTTTTCAGTAAAAATTAGGAGGAAAAGAAAATAAAAAACTTAACCAACCAATATATCAATAATCATTAAATCAGTATTAAAAAAAAGGTACCATTCCAAAAACCCTTTGAACAATCAAACACAACAATTACTTCAAAACACACAGACAAACTCATCTATGTACATAAACATACAAACACATACATAAAGTCAATAAATTGAAAATGTATAAATAATAAATAAACAAATAAAGAGCTGACCATCATTTGGATCTGTATCTGCATTGGTGGAGCTCAGAATGCAAATGAGAAGCGCCACCATAGCCAACACCTCCATCTCCTTCACCTTTCTCATCTCTCTTTCTCTCTCTGTTCTTGCTTTTATATTTATACCAAATTCTTCAGAAAAGAAAAAAAAACCCAAAAAAGCCCAGAACGGAAAAAGGTTTATCTTTTATTAATCTATCAAATGCTAAGGACTACAGGCAGCTTTTTTCTCGACTTTTATTTTTTGGGGAAATTTCTTTATTTAATATATATTTCCATAATCCAATTGATAATAATAAGATTTTTGAAGAATTAATAATATTTGCACACTTTCTGCGTACCCATTCTCACACAAAAAAGCTGGCAGGCACGATCTGCTAGAAGAATCCAAAGCCACAGAATTTCTTCTTTCTCTCTCTTCAATTTCTATATACATGTATGTATCGGTATATGTAATGTAAGACAGGCTTGTTGTATTTATTTATTTATTTGTAGAAATTAACAGTGTAGAATGGTAAAAAAAACAAATTTTTTATGGAAACTGTAGTTTTTTTCATTTCTTTTTAATTGAGAGAAAATACATGTATAAAAAATCATGATTAATTCAAAGAACGCGTTTTTGTAAGATAGGCACCCAAGATTTCTTGCTTTTTCCAGCCATTATTTGGATTAATGCAATCATGGCTGACAAGAATGACGAGGTAAAAAAAATTTAATTATGGAGGTTTAAATGTGGTGTAGCTTTCATACCATGATTGCGAGTACATTGTATTTTTATTATTTTATTTTTTTTACCTTTTAAGAGCCCATTTTTGTTTCTAGTTGGGCTTTTTTTGCCCGTTACATAAGAGAAAGTCACGGGTATCATATATAAAGACAAGCCCTTTTTGACTTGGGAAAGGGTTCTTTACTTGTGCCCTCTTTGAATATCCTTCTTTGTAAATTGTGAGTTTTTCCATTTTATATATAAATCGATAACACTTTCATTTATGCCTTCTTCTTCTTCTTTTTTTTTTTTTTTCTTTTTTTCCAATCAATATAATTTTAATAGATCATTTGTTGGGGTAACGAATAATTTTGTTTGACTAACAAAAACGAAAAGGTGTATGGTGACATGTTTTTGGATTCTTTAAAAACTAATTTGGATGATAAAAACATTTACCCTCTATGAGCTAACAAATGTCAAATACACCTCATCATTCACTTAATTTTAAGAATTTGACTATTCACGCCTCACTAAATTATTATTATCGATTAAATATCACAATAAAAATGTATAAAGCGTCTGATTTTGCCATGTAGCCATAATTTATACTATTTATTAAAATTATTCTCTTAAACCCCATTATGGCTTCATGATTCAAAAATAATTTAAGCATCATATGATTTTAAGATATCAACCAAACTTTTATGTTTAAGACAAATCTAAAAGTGTAGAGTTAAAATGATATGCAATAGCTAAATCACTTGCTAAATCAATATTTGTAAAAAAGAAGTATTTTATTACCCTCTAATTAATATCACCATTATATATATAGGGCCCAACCCGCCAAAATTATTTTTCTACAATATTAACTTTCCTAGTGCCAAGACAAACATCCCACTAAATAGAACTGAAAACAATTGAAACCAAAANTTCAACAATATCATGATTTAATTACTGATCGAGTAAATTCAAAACGGATAGCTTCAATTCAATATTTGCTACATTGACAAAAAAAAAACTAAAAAAAACTATAACATTATTTGAAAAACATTTCTTTTTCAACAACGTAAGAAATGAAAAGCATCCGACCGTTGAATTAAACTTTACTTTTATTTTTTTATACCCGATTTCTGTTAAGTGGAGTCCCATCAAACCAGTTGTATTTCCTTTTCCTAGTAACTTTGTAACTACTCATGTAATATTTTTCACTCTAATAAAAAGAATATGTAGAAAAATGGATATCCATAGCATATACTCAAAGTTTCATGTAAATCTAAACTAGCAACATGGCAACTAAGTTAATTAGTAGTAGCTCGCCTCAATTTCAATATTTTTTTTTCTCTATAGTATATTGAATAATATATATTGCACTTATAAATAAGCAACGATATATATGCATTCAATATTTAAAAAATATATATATATATATAATAATCGACGACAACTTGAGTTTACAACATGGGCTAAATTCTAATTTTATCATTTAGTACATCATTAGTCTGACGCCACAAATATGGTTCTCATAATCTGAAAGATAGGCAGAGTTGAAAATAAGGGGCAATTTATAGTTCATAAAGTCAGCAATTATGTTTATGAGAAAAGTTAGCTGTCCATTAGTAGATTAAAATAGTGATTTAAGCTAAGTGCTGTGGCATTGAAAGATGCTATAATGAATGATGGTCTTAGATATTGTGTCCTATACATGTGGGAACCATTTTTATTTATATCTCAATATTTAATGAAAGACAAATATATTATTATGATATATTATCTTATAAAAGCAAGTGGAATATGGATATTAGCATAAACCATGAGTCTATAAACATGTGCCCGCATTACATGGTTGTACTTAATTAAATTTGTGTGTGTTGTAGAAACTAACTATTTATAATCTTGGCAAATTTTGAGAAACCAAATAAAGAGAAACATGAGGGTGTAATTTCAACATAAGGCATATGAAATATTTCCCAATTCCACATATAAATTCAGCATGTTTTGGTAGTTGGGCCTTGAAAATTGGTCGTGGAGCCAATCAAGTTTTGCCATATTTTATTTTTTAAGAGTGTACATAATAATATGTTTCTGATAATAGAAATGAATGACCCTATGAAGTCATCATTTTATTTTTGATACCAAAAGAAATGGATTTAAAAAATAAAAGTCATAATTTTGAATGAATTGGTCAAGAAATGGAGCATCGATAGTAGGTGTGTGTGATTTCTTTAAGAAATAGATTCTCCTTTTGTTCTTTTTCTTTATGATTAAGGCAACAGAATAATGCAATTTTAGTTTTATTTTATTTCCGTGGTTCGATGCAATCTTGTTTGTCACATTTTATTTTAAACTCGATAATTCAGCATTGCATGTCTTCATAACTCGGGAGGCATTAATACATTTGCCTTGAGTTTGAATAGAATATAAAATATGGGATTATTGTCCTAAAGACAATGCCAGTTAATGAATTTGATTGGGATTGTTCTTGTTGAGGTTAAAAGTGACAATTAAACTACAAAAATATATTAATAAATAAAGTATCATATAATATTGTGATGTCAATGAACCACCAAATACAAAGACATTTAATAGTTTATTTTTCATTTGGTAGATGCTTATAGTCTATATTAAAATAATAATATTGATTTATCTTAAAGTTGATTTTTTGTTTTCGAAGTGGGTGAAGGATTTTGTTGATAGGGAAGCCACTATTGAGATTAGTTTATTATATATTACTGATAAATAAATGTGTGCATTTATTTTTGGGTATGAGGGCCTACCTTTGTCTTGGCCAGCCCAAAGTTAGATTAATTTTTATTTTTCTACTCCGTCGGTCCCAAAATAATAGTCATGCGTTTGGTTTCACACATATTAAGAAATGTGTAGTTTAACCCAAAATAATAGTCATACGGTTAATTTCACACAGATTAAGAAATGAATAGTTTATATATTTAAGTCATTAATTTAGTTGGTATTTTCCAATTATACACTTATTGAATTTATTAATGTCAATTAATTATTACAGAAATCAGTGTTGGAATTAGTATATTTGTTATTGGAATGGTAAGTTTTACATTGTAATCATAAATTTTCAATTTACCATGTAGAAAACTAGTATTTTAATAATATTAATTAAGTGTATGTGTGGAAATGAAAAATTAATGATATGTTAAATATAGTAACTGGACTATTTTTATAGGACGGACGAAAATGGAATACTGAACTATTTTTTTGGGATGGAGGGAGTACAATATTAAGAATGGTGTATTCGTGTTGACTACTTAGGAAGCAATTTGATATATTTCTTGTTTTAAAATTTTGATAATAAGAGAAAGTATTGAAGATTTTTTTAAAAGAAGAATAATATAATTGTTAAAAGTATGAATAGATATGTGATGAATATTAAATGATCAAAGTTAATTTAATATTAAAAATAGTGAAATAATGATCGATAGTGAGAGTTATGTGTGACAGAATAGTACAATTCAAGTTAAAAATGTGCAATAATAATTTATGATTGAATAATTTATTTTTAAAAAATAAATTGAAGTGAACTTTTGAAATATTAAAAAAGAAAACGCAATTAAATTGATATCCAATTGCTCCCTAATCTCCTGAGTTATGATTGTCACCAAAAACTGCTAAATCTTGATGTATCAAGCACTATGTTAGAAATTCAAATACACAATATTCCATCGTTTACTCCTTCACATTCATTAAGTGTAATTTTTCACTAAAAAAATTATTTAAAATAAGCGGCAATTTGTTATTTCTAATGCTAAATGAGGAATAATTTTCCTAATGTACCCTAATGCCGAATTTACAGCTCAGTTCAACTAATATATACTACCAGTTAAATTTTCATATATTTAATCGAGGGTATTCAGGGTACTTTAAAAAATATCTTAATATATGTGAAATATGAAAAGGTGACAACTGACACTTGTTTTGATTCCGAGTGTGTATTAACTTTTACATCAAATAATAAATAAATAATCATTTAGTAACAATAAAAATAAAATTAAGAATAAAATCAAAGTGATGGGTTTGTAATTATTATTGATGCTATGTTGGTTTGGTTAATGTCTTTATCTGGTGCTGACTACTGAATGAATCCAGTGTGCTTGTCGTGTCGGTGGAAAATGTTATTATTAAGTGTTATTTAGCTGGCTTGGCTACACGTTCCTCTGATGATTTATGTTTTGAAAAATTCAAATAAAAGTTTCATATTTATTTTGTTTGATTTCAACTCATTGAGAAGTCAATATATCCGATAAACTTTCTACGTCCCCACTATTTAGTTGAGCTAGTTTTGATTTGTATTATTGATATCAATAAGGTGCGCCATTGCCCTTTAAGGTTTAGAGCTAAAAAGCCATGAAATTATAAAAGCTCTAAAAACTTAAATCCAAAGGTCAGAGTTGGCCAATCAGTATTATTTTTAGGGGCTTGGACCATTTAAGAGAATAGTATGAGAAATGTAAATGATCGTATTTCACTAAGTTCAAAAGATATTTCATATATCTTTTATATTTATTTCCAAATTTTACGCCCATAATTTCAAGCTAAAAGCGCATAAATAAAATTGTTCTGATTTCATCTCCAAATCTCACCTTTAATACTTACCCCAAATCTCACCCTTAATACTTATCAAATCGTCTAATCTTACTTTCCTTTAGAATTTCATACTAATAAAATTTCGAACTGTTAACAGTATTTGAGAATTTAATACTAATTTCGACTGAATTTCATACCTTACTTTACTAATTTAACGAGATTTGAGAATTTCATACTAATTTAGAAAAATCTTTTAGAATTTCATATTAATTGATTGGTCCTTAATTTAACGGGGATTTGAGAATCTCGTACTAATGTGGAAAAGCGTTTTAGAATTTCATACTTTGGTCCTTACTTTTCTTTAGAATTTCATACTAATAAAATTCAAGATTGAGGCGAAACATGAATCTTTATTTTGAGTTCGAAATTTGAGAGAAGTTGATTGGTCCTTACTTTTCTTTAGAATTTCATACTAATAAAATTCAAACTTGAGGCGAAAAATGAATCTTTATTTTGAGTTCGAAATTTGAGAGAAGTTGATTGGTCCTTACTTTTCTTTAAAATTTCATACTAATAAAATTCAAACTTAAAATAAATATGAAATAGAATTATCAGAGTAATCGATCTCAGAACGGAAAATTTGGTAGACTGTTGAGTTAAAAGGTATGGTGAATTTATTTAGGGACAATACAGTCCATTCCCATCTACCATTTATTAATTAATAATATTAATTTGGCCTATATGGGACAAAACTATTTAAAGGGATTAAATGGTAAATACAAGTTTGATTTTGTCACTAAACGATAATTTTCCCTTATTTTTATTACATGAATTTAAGCGCTTATAATTTGATATTCATTATAAAAATTACATAAATAATAACAAATACATTGTCAAAATAATAATTAGTAATAATTTAAATTACATAAATAATAACAAATACATTGTCAAAATAATAATTAGTAATAATTTAAACACCTAAATTCACGGGACAGTATACCATGAACCCAGGTGCACCTTATAAGGTGCACCTGTAATTTAATTTATCATCGTACATATAACAGATACATATCATCACATATAACTGGTACATATCATCACATATAACAGATACATATCATCACATATAACTGGTACATATCATCACAAGTAATTGAAATTCTAAATCTAAAATTTAAAATCCTAAAATAAAAAAAATAAACCTAAAACAATAAATTAAACCCTAAAAATGAAAAATTAATCCCTAAAATAAAAAACTAAACCCTGAAATTGAATATTAAACTCTAAATCCTAAATTTCTATCGCATATCATCACATATAACTGACACATATCATCACATATAACTAACACATATCATCACATATAACTGGCAGAATGATAGAAATAAAATGGAAAATTAAATTAAAAAAATAAAAAAACTAAACCTTAAAATGAAATATTAAACCCTAAAAATAAAAAACTAAACCCTAAAATGTAAAACTAAACCCTAAACTCTAAATCTTTGACACATATCATCACGTATAACTACCATATATCATCACGTATAACTGTTAGATATCATCACATATAACTATCAGATATCATCACGTAAAATAGGGTGCACCTAGCAAGGTGCACCCAGGTCCACCTAATAAATTGCCTAAATTCACAAGCCATCACAATTTAATATTAATCTAATATAATCTTTTAAAAATTGTTCAATAAAAACTAGTGTTTATTAAGACTAGGAGATTAATGAGATCATAGTTCTTTTTTTTTTTTTTTTAATGGAATCAAATATTCTTGATAATTGGTTAATATTAAATGTTAGTAAATAAATGAAAACAGACTTTAGATTTAGTAGTGTTAAAAAGATGAATGGTAAGTCAATCCTATCAGAATCTAAAATGAGTAGATTTTTTTGTTGTATGTTAGATATTGTTTTCAAATATAAACTTGTAAAACATGAAATTTTTTATTAAAAACTGCCAGGGGTCATGTTTGGACTAGTATTCATGTTACTTTAGATTCTGGTATTCAAAATTATGGGTATTCACAATTATGTGAACAGTAAGAACTCTTATTTGTTATAAAATTCAAAATCCTTTATAAATTTAGATGTCAAATCAAGTTTGAGAAAAGTGGATGATAATATTTATTATATAGGCCCCGTTTGGTAAAGAGAGGTTTGAGCCAAAATTAGAGTATTTGACTCAATTAAGAGGATTGCCCAGTCA
This sequence comes from Phtheirospermum japonicum, assembly GCA_014905375.1. Lineage (NCBI taxonomy): Eukaryota > Viridiplantae > Streptophyta > Magnoliopsida > Lamiales > Orobanchaceae > Phtheirospermum > Phtheirospermum japonicum. The sequence continues at coordinate 1,130,621 of BMAC01000220.1, read as the reverse complement.
AATCCTGTAATTGATATGTTTGGTAAATAGATTACAATTAGCTTTTTGGGTCCAAAACGCTAATTTTGAAAAAGCTCTATATAGGAGCTTTTTGAGAAGAGAGGTTTTGAAAATAAACTGAAATTACAATTTTGTCCTCAAATTACCAAAAAAAACATATTAGTTTACATACAAAAACTTATTACAATTAAATAATAGTAATAGTTATCCAAATTAAATTTGATATATTAAAAAAATTTACAACTCAAGAGATTTTTATAAATAATACTTTTTAAATAATAATAATTTTTATGTAAAAGTTACTTTAATAAATTCAATATATTATAAATTTTTGTTATTAATAAAAGAAATACTCAACTATAAATTGTGCAAATGCCCCTATTTGGTCATCTTAAACGATCAAATAGCTATCATCTCTCAAATATTTACCAAACACTTTTATACAAACTGCTAATACAATCAGCTAGTCAAATCAGCTAATGCAATCAGCTATCCGCTAACAGCTAATGTAATCAGCTATCTGTTATCCGCTATCCGCTGATTGCCAAATACGACCATAGTATTTGATGTCAAATCATGAAAAGTGGACGATAGTTTATTATTATATGTATTTAATAAAATTTAATTACTTTGTTTTAAGATATTGTTGTTTCAATATTTGATTTTTGAGTTTTAAAACAAACAAGTATTTAGTATTACGAATTTCGAATTCAAAATTTAGAATCCTAACCCAAACAGACCGTTAATGTCTGGCCAACTCTAGCCCTAGCTGACTTAAGGGCTCAAAAGCACTTTTATTACAAGGGCTTACAAAATATAAACCCGACCCTGGAGTCACTCGATATGTCAGATATAATTTTCACAAATAAACTTATAAGACATAAATTTATTGAGAAAAGCCCATAAGGTGTGATCCGGCCCAAGGGCTAGTTAGGGTCAGGTTAAAAAGCTCTTTTGTTATAAAGGCATACAAAATATAAGCTAAATTCTTAATTTTTAAGGTTGGGTCTAGCTGACATCTCTAACTTGCATGAGGTAAACTTCACAGCCCTACTATTTAGCCGAGCTAGTTATGGCTGGTATAGTGTGATTTATATAATTGATGTGGTCTCAAGAGGTAATAACTTGGTAAGAAAATGTAAAGAGAAATAGGATAAATAAATATGACTGTACAGTAAAATCTCGATAATTTAATATTCGATTAATTAAAAAGATCGCTTAAATAATATTTTTGTAAATCCCAAATCGGGAGAAACATGTTATTTAATATCTCGATTTCTTACTATTTTGTTAAATTAATAAACTTCAGTGATCCTGATAAGTTCAAAAAGTTAGGCTACCAAATATAGGGGGTACTAATCTCAGAGTAGAGATCAGCGACCTGAAATTGCTTCCAAACACGTCACAGCAACCTGCCAAGCCCTTCACGAATCTCCTGGCGACCTCGCTGGTCCTGCAAAACAGCGCCTCAGACGTGCCGGATTTCGAGCCCGTTAAGGTCCTCCGACACTTAAGTTAATAAGCGAAATCAAACACTTGTCACTTCTCTTTAAATATAAAATAGTAATGCGATAGAGCAATATCGACTTAATTGCTAATGAGAGGTATACACCTCCTTTTATAAAGATAGGGGAAGTGCCCCTCAATCTAGGGTTACCTTCTATAACCATAATTCCATGAATATTAAAACTCTACAACCGACTCACAATTGGGACTCTCTCCGCATGTTAAGTTCTCATACATAACAAATCCCTTTATCATAATAGGCCTGGGCCCTTTCTAGAGCTCACCGAAAACCCTATAAACCACTCACTTTAAGCCCACAGGCTCAATATTCATAAAGCCCATAATCGAGCTCAAGTACACAGCTAAAACCATAAGAGATCGCGACCCTATATGAGAACTCATCCTCATACTACAGGCCGCTACTCTACACAAACCAACTCGCTCACTTCTCAAAGACACAATTCAGCTCGCTCATCTTCCAGAGGAACACCCTCTCTAGGAGATGAGGTCACCTTCCACAAATACTCAAACATATCAAACAATATCACGTGCGGATATTTTGGTCCGTATCAGATCCCAATACTGTTAATTTATAAGTTTTTTTAATGTAATTAACTTCTAGTTACTAATTAAAAGGGAGTATATATACGGCCAGGTAGGCAAATTAACCATTAGATCTTGCTTAATTTCAATTTAATCAATTTACTTTTTGTACAAATGGAACAGTATTAAAATGCATACGTACAAGAGTCTATATAGATATATATCTATTTTAAATTTAATATATTTTAGTATGACTATATAAATACAAATATACTTAGTCATACAATTAAAATATACATAATAAATATTTTATTAACTTATTTTATATAATTTGTGATGCGATCAAAAAGATTGGTACTTCAAGAAAAGCGGGTACTGACCTCAATTACGAAATCAACGACCTAAAAGATCTCTAAGACACTCCTGGTGACCCGTATAACCTGCAAAACAGAACTCAAGCCAAGACGGAGGATGGCCCTGGCGTAGGCACTCCGATGCCTAAGTTAGAGTAGGGCTTAGAAAATAGGCGAGAGCCTTTAAAGTGAGAGAGATCTCAATAGCGCGCAAGAGATTAATATATGAGATAAATCAATGTAGAGTAAACACTGAGGCATGTGTCATCTTTGTATCGATAAGAGATAAGAGACGTGTTCAGAGACGTATTCAGAGATGTGTTCCCAATCTAGGGTTCCCGTCACCTTTATAAGAGCCCGCTTCTCCTAAAGGAGGTCATTTAGAGAAGAGCTCACCATAAAATCCTTAGCACCGTGTTTCATGATAATTAGAGATGAGAGATCATGCAAGATTATGCGATACGAGGTTGTAGAATCTATCAAAGCTTGTAAATAAGGGTCCGAGAGATGGGCATCAGAGCATGAGAGAGAGATAAGATATGAAATAAGAGCCTGAACCCATATTTATAAGTTTACTGAGACTTGTCCACTAAGTAATATGATTCCTTTCCAAGATCCATAATAAGAAAATAGTCCCATGTTAGGATTCTTAGTTTTCATAATTTCATAATAACCATAAAATATATTATATTACCATGTTTGCGTCCTGCCGGGACCTAGAATCTTCAACCACTTTTGTTACGTTTTTACCATATATAATCTAGTTGATATTCGATTTCGTATCAATTTAAATAATAATAATATAATGGGCCACCCCTTACAACAACAACCAATAATAATATAATATAATATAATATAATATAATCATACACGGGTGGCCGGCTTGAAACCTACCACCGCCGCCATCTAAAAATAAAAATTCAGATATTTTTTTGGGGGCATAAGTGGAGCCTGTAGGTCGCAAAAATCTTTGGCCACTGATATTTAGCCTGTTTAATTATTTATGGCATTTGTAATTATTATTAATATTACTTTGATAGTGTATTACGTAATTAATAAACATTTAACAATCATAATAAATCTAATACCACGCGCACACACACACATAGTTCTGTTTAGTTAATTTGTAAATATTGTTAATATTACTTTATGATAGTATATTATCTAGTTAATGAAAAAGTTAATAATCAGCATAAATCTAATGCAATATTTATATTTTTTTTTCGTATTTTTAATAATAAACATATATTTTATTAATGCAAACATCTACGCACTCAACGTCATATACATATGAGTGCGTCCATTTATTACCCTTACACATAGGAGCATCCGTTTACGAGTGTGTCCTGAGCTCATCATCGTTTGAGCTATTATTAAAGTATTTTTTTAAATATTGAGTTTGAATAAAAATAGAAAAAAATATCATTATTTGAAATAAACAAAAAAATCGTCATTTGAATGAAATAAGTGCGTCCATTTATTACCCTTACACATAGGAGCATCCGTTTACGAGTGTGTCCTGAGCTCATCATCGTTTGAGCTATTATTAAAGTATTTTTTAAATATTGAGTTGAATAAAAATAGAAAAAAATATCATTATTTGAAATAAACAAAAAAATCGTCATTTGAATGAAATAAGAATACAAATATATATTCCCCCCCCCCCCCCCACCACACCAGATATATATATAATGCAAATATGAAAAAAAATACATATTATTTGAATGAAACAAAAATCCGAATATTTTGGTTCACTTAGGAAATTCCAAATGAAGATGATTTCTTTTCTAAGTAATTCATTAAACTCATTTTGGATAATTTTATTTTTGAAGTTTATATTATTATATTTTATGTAATTTAATTATTTTGTAGAATATTATGTGTTGTTTTATTTTTTACTTGGCCCAGTAAACAATTTTTGAATTGACCAAACATGAGATTATATAACTCATATTAATAAGGGTATGTTTGGCGGACAAAACTGATAAGCTAGCTGATAGCTGAAAAGCCAGCTGATGACTGATAAGTTATTTGAGAGCTGATAGGTGATAGCTGAAAAGCTAACTGATCTAAATAAAAGCGTTTGGCAAATTTAGCTGATAAGCTGGCTCAAAAATACAGAATTACACAAAAGTACATGTTTAAAATAATAGTGTTAATACTATTTTTTATTTATTTTCATATAATATTAGGATATTAAATTTAATTATTATTGTTTCTATTACCAATTTTGTTATATATATGGGAAGTCAGTTTCCTTATCTTAGTGGTGAAACTGAATACTTGAAATTCAACGGACCTTCTGTTTTCTTTTTGAGAAATAACCGAAATATATATATATATAATATATATATATATATATATATATATATATATATATATATATATATTATATAGTATATATATATATATATATATATATATATATATAATTTTCAATAATTGCACAATATTTTTTTAACGGATTGGGGAGAGGATTTTTTTAATTTCCTTTATACACCAATTTATATCAAGCTAATAATAATAATAATAATAATAATAATATTAATAATAATAATAATAATAATAATAATATATTATTATTATTATTATTGTTGTTGTTGTTGTTGTTGTTGTTGTTGTTGCACAATACTAAAATAACTCTAGATATTTATCTAATTAATGATTATTATTATTACTATTATTATAATTTTTAATAATTGCACAATACTTTATTCAACAGATTGGGGAGATGATTTTTTTTTAATTTCCTTTATACACCAATTTATAATCAAGCTAATAATAATTATAATATATTATTATTATTATTACTATTATTATTATTATTGCACAATGCTAAAATAACCCTAGATATTTATCTAATTAATAATAATAATAATTTCACAATACTAAAATAATTCTTAGATATTTATCTAACAATTAATAAAGTGGTGAAATTAAAAAAATAATAATACCTAACAAAATAATAGTATAAAATACTAAAATAATTCTTAGATGTTTATCTAACAATTAATAAAGTGGTGAAATTAAAAAAATAATAATACCTAACAAAATAATAGTGTAATTTCCTAAAAAAAATAAAATGGTTAAAACATTAATAAAATCAAAAAGCTCCATGAGCTTATTTGAAAAGCTTGTAATAGTAGCATCTGAGATAAGCTCAGACTTTTCAAATAAGCTCATCCAACCAAACAAGACTTATTTAAATACAGAGAGCTTATAAGTCCTCAAAATAAGACATAAGCTAGCTTATTATACTTACCAAACATACACTAAGTTGAGTATTTGTATCAAATTTGTCATTTTTCAATTAGCGAATAAGTATAAATCCATAAAATATGATCACAACTCTTCAATAATTTTGAATTTTTCTTATATTTAGTAAATAATCTTTACATTGATATCTTATATATAATTGATAAACAATACTGTAATAATGATTCTAGTGGATGTTGTAATTAATTATATAAATAATAAATATGTTGGCACTTTTATTTAATTATTATATTATATATATTATATATTTTATTTTTATTTGGGACACACTTGGTTGGCTCCCAATCCCACTATGGGCGGCTTGCGATTCTGACTTAGCGAGTGTTAGCTCCACTTCATGGACCACCTTGGCTCTTGGTATGTGGTCCACCTCTTGGGTTTATTGGGCTTTTCCCCTTTTTCTCCCCTAGCATACTAGATCATCACACTTAGTGATGCATATCTTTTGTTTTACACTAGTTTTTTTTACATCCGTACGATACACGGGACAGAAAGTTAAAATATAAAAATACAAATTATATTAATATTACTTTTATTATTATTTACTATGTGAAGATATAAATAAACAGAAAGATAGAGATGGCTGATTCAAGCTTTTGTGTTGCCTACTTATGAAAATTTGCCAAAAGATCAATAGCTTGCCCGCAAGAGAACGGGATCGCGCGTAGTTTGGCAACTTGACTCGAGTCATCTCTCGAGGAACATACAATCGGAGTTCTCAAATAGTTTGTTCAATTCAATATCACAATACATGAGGGGGGGGGGGGGGGGGGGGGGGTTGATTGTTTTGATTATCTAGAAATTTAAAACACATGAACTATAATTAAAACTAGGTATTTTAATGCAGCCAAACTCGAACACATAAACTAGAGAAATTAATCTAAGAACTCAAACAAGATTAACTAGCATAAACGAGCATCAATTATCTAGAACGAAATGTAAACGAAGTAAACTAACCAAGCATGAATAATAACTAAACATTAATTAAACTAAGATTACGAATTGCAATATCAAAAATATCTAAGGTTCGAAACATCAAATAACTCAAGAACAATTATTAGAAACTACTACTTAATTGCATAAATTAAACTAAGAAAGCGATAAAAGAGTTTGAGTACTTATTTAAGCTAAGGAAAGCAGTAGATTCTCCAGCTAATCCGGAGAGGCGGTTGATCTCGGTCGAAGAACGAATCACGAACGGACGGTTGGAGCTTAGCGATCCTCGAATCTTCGATCTTGATCAATTGTTGTTATAGAGGTGTGGATGGTTTTGTTCTCGAACCCAAGGGATCGAATTTCAGAGTATGGGGAGAGAGGTGTGTGTATTTGGGACGGACTTAGAAGGGTTTAAATAGATTTCCCTTGACTTGGAGCATAAGAAACCCTAAAATCCCGATTCTGGGCCGTCGCGTCGACGGTGCGTCGACTGACGCATGCCAGTGCTCGGCGTCGGTGCGGCCAGGGCGTGCGCGTCGGCTGGGCGGATGCGTCGACTGGGTGGGTCGACATCGACGCTTCAGCAAGTTGCGTCCGACGGTGCGTCGACATCGACGCTTCAGCAAGTTGCGTCGACAGCTGCGTCGACGCTGCGTCGACTGACGCGGATCATGGCTCGCGTCGACGGTGCGTCGACGACGCGATCATGGCTCGCGTCAGTCGACGCGACTGCGCGTCTGCCTCCGTCTCTCTCTATCTTTTGCTACTCGTTTCACCGGAAAGCTCGTTCTCCATTTCTTGAATATCAACTTCATCTAATTACGCTCGAACTCGTTCCGTTACTTAGCTGTAAGGTGAAAAACAACGAAATATCACCTAATTGCATCAATTACGATCAAAACACGGTAAAATAAGCTGGAACTATGAAAATACGAAATTAAGCTTAAATCATCCAACTTATACCAAAAACAAATAGAAAAACGTACTAAAATACTAACAAAAATAAGGACAAATATGTGCTAATCAACTACCCCACGCTTAATTGGTTTGTTCGTCCTCGAACGAACGATAGATTCAAAGTACAGCAAGAAATGAAAATCAGTCCAAGCAATGAGTCGTGCGATGCTACTTAAATAATTTTGAAAATATAGGTACATGCAATGCAACTTCAAACACTCCACCCGTATTACATTGTCGCTTCAAAATTGAATTCATGCATCCTCACAAAAGGGAAATATATAGGGGTGTACGCTCAAAAGCACTCGAGCATTGCTGCATAGGACGTGTATACACTCAATTCATACAAATACAAGCACAATAAACAAGCACCAAAAATCAATCTCTTCTCAATCGCAAATTAAGTGTGTTGTCGAACAAAGAATCGGAAAAGGTCTTTTCGGGTTGTAATGTAAGGCTTTATGGACGGGTATGAATATATAAGTCGTGTGGCTAACTCACGATCTAACGTGATCAATAACTCACCAAACCTATTCTAATCAAGGAGCAATACGCTTCACCTCGTTCAAAAGATAAAAACCTCACTAAACACTCATAACGTAGCCTTTAAACATAGGCTATTTCCCAACTCGAAACTCTAAACCGACTTGAAGCTCAAGCCACTTAACACATTTGAAGCTCATAACACGCTTCTTACAAAATTCATGCCTTCTAAACAATAGGCTCATAAAATAAAATAAATAATAACACAAGCCTTTATTAGCGCGTAGGGCAATGACTAACACAATTCACCATCCTTCTTATATTTTTTATTTTATTATTATTTTTTTTTTTTTTAAGGATGGTGATCCTTTATTACAAAAATTCATAAATCCCTTGTAAAGACTCCAAAATACTAATAACCAATAAAAATACTAACTCCTACCCCACGCTTTTAATGGGTTGTAGGAGTTGACTCAAATATCACTCATGGCTAATGGAAATGGATTATTTGGCTATGATTGGCTCATTCGGAATTTATAGTGGCTAATATATATGAATATGGCCGGAAATAGGGTTTTATTTGTGCCTTAACATCATTTTCAAAGTCAACTACACACAGCGGTTTCAAAGAGATCTCAGATCAAAACTCATTCAAGTACATGTAAAGATGATAATCACTCAGGCTACTCACTGGCTTTTTGCATGAAAAAGTTTTGAATTGACGCTGCTTTTAAAGTTTTGTGAAATAAATTGCGTCCAAGTACCATTTTATAATATATAAATAATAATTTGAAAAGAATTATGCACTTATGCACGCTCAAAGACCAAAACATCAAATCATATTTAGCTAACTTTGAGAGGCATGCCATACAAACACAAATTAGCGCAAAAATAGCAAACAATCACGTAAAAATTTAAAAATTGCACACAAATTTTTCGATATACTCAACCATTCCCCCCTCTTAAAAACTCGGCAATCCCCTGATTGCCATAAATATATAAAAAAAAAATTCGAACGAGGAAAGGGGTAAGAAAAATGTCCCTGAAAATGAATGGTCGAATTTCTTTCATTGAAGTTGCGCAATTTTCCGTTGTCTAGAGCCTCGTGATTGGATTTGTCCTATAAAAATATAACAAATAACAAAAATAACTATGATTGCGTGCAATTGCCACGCGCAAGTGCCCGTTGGCACATCTTTTGGGATTTGAAATGGCCGGATTGCGGCTCAACGTCGTAAGTGGCTGGATTGCAGCTCATCGTTATCCCTGATTGCTGCGGCTAACGGTAGGTTCAGTGGTTGATCATCATTGTTAACGCCTCGAGTGGAGCTAGCGGTAAGGCCTTGAGGTAGCGAGCTACTGCTATAACCGTTAGTTGTCCAGAATAAGCGATTCTATTGTGTTTCCTGCACATCAATACATACATAAACGTACCACGACAATTGACACAATATAAAAACAGAAATAAAATAAAGAAAATAAGGAAAAATGAAAACTAACTATCGCCTGGGTTGCCTCCCAAGAAGCGCAGCATTTAATGTCCTATGCTCGACGTGATTCCATGCGATCAATTTTTAGCCCGTGGGGGCCCCACTAATTCTTGTTTATCACGATCGCGATTCAGTCCATGATCCTTGTAGAAAGGTTTGATTCTATGCTTGTGGACTTGGAATCTCGACTTCTTACTCTCATCGTATAGAGTGGCAACTCCGTACTCGTCCATTTCCGTTATCATAAATGGGCCACTCCATTCGGCCTTGAAATTGGTCGGTTCAAATTTACGTTCGGAATTATAGAGAACTAGTTGACCAACTTTGAACTCCTTTTTCTTTGTTGACCATATTGAAAACTTTATTCGACTCCTTTTTCTTTGTCGTCCAATCCTTACGAAGCGCCTCTCCCCTGTCCAAGTGATCCTTACCATCCTCATTATCGAGCTCGTTCACAGTGCTAATGCTTAGGAGTTCACTCACACAAGAACCTACTAAATCAACAGCAGAACATTCGTCTTTCACGAACGATGTAGGAGTGTTGTTGATTTTGTTTAGCGAAAACATGACTGTCTCACCCAAAACGGATAAGGTCATCTTCTCCTTGTGCACGTCAATTAATGTATGAGAGGTGGACATAAATGGTCGACCTAGAAGAATAGTATGCTCCGTGCCCTCTTTTGGAATTTCACCGACATCAAGTATGACGAAATCAACTGGAATTACAAGTTTGCCGACTTGAACTAATACATCTTCAACTATCCCAAGCGGTGATCGATCCACCATTTGTAGTCGCATCATAGTCGGCCTCATTGTTCCAAGGTCAAATTCTTTATATAGTGAGTACGGCATCAAATTGATCCCTGCACCGAGGTCGAGCATTCCACGTGCCGTTTGCCCCTTTCCTAAGGCAATAGTTATGCAAAAACTCCCCGGGTCTTTCTCTTTTTTGGGTAGCGGACCCTTGCATATGGCGCTCACCTCTTTGGTTAATTCTACTTGTTGTGTCGTCTCCATTCGCCGTTCTCTCGTGACAACTCCTTGAAAAATTTAACGTATGCGGGCATCGTCTTTATCACTTCTAGTAAGGGGAGATTAACGTTCACGTTTTTCAGTAAATTGTACAACTCCATAAACTTCTTGTTTTCTTTCGCCGGACGAAGTCGACTTGGAAAGGGAACATGATCATAACTAGTCAAATTCTTTGGATGGTCAGTTGCTGAATTGTTCCTCCTTTTTAACGCTCCCGGCACATATGGATTGGTCGATTTATGCATAAGATCTGCCGGTTTGGTTGCATCTTCTTGCAATTGGGTCTCGGCTTTCTCCGTGTCTTCTTCCTTTTCTAACTCTATGCAATTATCGATCTCCTTTCCATTTCTAAGCACATGAATAGCCGAGGCGTGCTCCGTTTGGCTCGGAAACTTATTTTTCTCCGTCGACAATGTTGCAACAGTCGCGGACAATTGTCCTATTATCATATCCGAATGTCTTTGCCCTTGTTGCACAGCCTTAACAAGCTCATGACCTTGCTATACAGCCTTGACTAATTCATCAAACCTTGACTCGAATTTTGCATTGAGGTCCGTTATTTGCTTATTCACTTGTGAAGTTAATTGCGTGAGACCTTCTCGATTTCGTACAATCTCTGCTACCTGATTCTGTTGCCATACTAAAAGTTGATCATTTGCTTGCACAGGCGCAAGCGCTTGTCCGGGGCTATATGTGAAGTTTGGATGATTGGGAGGTCCTGGATGATATGTGTTTCCCGCTGGAGTTTGAGGTTGGAAATTTTGAATAGCTTTGACCTCCGTTTCTTCCACTTTATCAAACACGGTTGTGCAAACGCCCGCTACATGTCCTTGTAGTCCACATCGTGCACATAACTCAACAGTCTTCTTTGATGATTCCATATTTGCCACCTTTGCTCTTAGGGCGGCCAAATCCTTGGCCATCTCTTCGAACTTCATGTCTCTCTTGTTTGGCATCTCGGAGACTTCTTTGTCCATAAAAGTTCGTGGTCGAGAATTATTCTGTCTCGATTTCTCGCTCAACTTCTCAAATAGTTGCTTGGCTTCCGTCGCTGTCAAATACCCAAAATCTCCTCCAGCTGCCATTTCGACGTTATTTTTATAAGAGTCCAAAAGGCCTTCGTAAAACAACTGATTCACCATTCCCGGAGAGTTGTGATGATGTGGTCAAGCCTACAATAAAGATTTGAAATGTTTCCATGCCTCGTGAAGCAACTCCCCATCTTGTTGGACAAAGTTGGCTATTTGTCTCCTAATGTGGCCCGTCGTCTGTGCTGAGTAATACTGATTAATGAATTTATCGCTCACCATGGGCCAGTCGACCAGAGATCTCGGTTCTAGTGAAAGTAGCCAAGATTTGGCTTTGTCCTTCATGCAGCTAGGAAAACACACCATTTGAAGGTCTTCGTGATGAAGTCCCGGAGAGGGAATCCTACTAACTTCAGCATAAAACTCCTTGAGAAAAGTCAAAGGATCTTTGTTGGCGAGGCCGTGGAATGTCGGGAGGTTGTTGATGATATGAGGTTTCAACTCGAAGTCTCTCGCAGTTCTACCCAATACAATTGCAGAACTATATGGACCCACTTGAGGAGTCGTGAACTCTCTTTGTCTTGGTTCGCGCGCCTCCCGTTGGTATCTTTCTTGGTGATTTTGCCTCGCGTAGTTCCTATCGTACTCATTCCTCTCATTGTAATTATAATTTGCGAGCCACTCATTGACCCTCTCATCGTCATGGTATGATCTCTCGGAATAGTCGTCCGGAACGTGGCGGTAGCGATTATCTCCTCTTCTTTGACCGTCATTTTGGTCCATCACGTTACATTGAATGTTTTCCCAGTATTCTTGAGGTTGTTCTGGTTCGTCGGGACGAGTTGGCTCACTCCCGTACCCATTTCTTTGTTGCACGGGTGGATGCCTTMGTGGCTGATCGTCCTCGTTGTTGTAGGCTTGGTTGTCTAGTCGCAACATCGTTTCCGGAACAGGATCACAAATAAAATCAGTCGTGGAAGACGATTCACTTGTGGGTGAGTGAGGTGGTCTCACTTGATTCGGACGATGAACGTTGTCGATGAACGGTGCAAGTTCGAGCCTAAGCGATCTACGACCTTGCATGAACTCAACAACAAATCAAACGTATCGACTAGAGAGAATAATTATACAAATAAACGACTAAAATAAAAATAAAAATGAACAAGCATATTTTTGAAATCCTTAGATCGAAGATTCGAGGATCGCTAAGCTCCAACCGTCCGTTCGTGATCCGTTCTTCGACCGAGATCAACCACCTCTCCCGGATTAGCTGGAGAATTTACTGCATTCCTTAGTTTAAATAAGTACTCAAACTCTTTTATCGCTTTCTTAGTTTAATTTATGCAATTAAGTAGTAGTTTTCTAATAATTGTTCTTGAGTTATTTGATGTTTCGAACCTTAGATACTTTTGATATTGCAATTCGTAATCTTAGTTTAATTAATGTTTAGTTATTATTCATGCTTGGTTTAGTTTACTTCGTTTACATTTCGTTCTAGATAATTGCCTGTTCGTTTATGCTAGTTGATTTTGTTTTGAGTTCTTAGAATAATTTCTCTAGTTTACATGTTCTAGTTGCTGAATTAGAATACTTAGTTTTAATTATAGTTTCATGCGTTTTAAATTTCTTAGATAATCAAAACAATCAACCCCCCCCCCCCCCACCCTCCCATGTATGTGATATTGTATTGAACAAACTATTTGAGAATTCCGATTGTATGTTCCTCGAGAGACGACTCGAGTCAAGTTGCCAAACTACGCGCGACCCCGTTCTCTCTTGCGGGCAAGCTATTGATATTTTGACAAATTTTCATAAGTAGGCAACACAAAAGCTTGAATCAAAATTTTGGCGGCCGTTGCCGGGGAATTTACA
>BMAC01000220.1:1096265-1111320 GCA_014905375.1 Phtheirospermum japonicum | reverse complement strand
AAAATTTAAAAACTTTAAAACGATTAATAAAAGCAAGGGTCTAGTGCGCCGGAATCGTCTCCACGATCGGGATTTTCAATCTCGATGGTTCTAAACGACCCTAAGCATACTAGACTGATAAACTTAGCCTACAAGCATCATCATATTCAAAAGAATAATTTCAGCAGCTAAAAGCATGAGAATTACCAAGTATCTAAACAACTACTAAGCAAACTGAAAACAAGAAGAACAAGGGAAACTAAATTAACGAAACTGAAGTTCAACTTCAACATCCGACGATAGTCATAGCCAAATACATAAAGTAAATAAAAAGGTGCAGAAAAACCTATAATCTGGAAAAGCATCAGCCATCCAACGAACTTCAGCGTCGAGAAGCGGTCTTGAATGTCGGACGACATAAAAATGACGAAACTACAAATTATTAAATGTTAATCTTGCATGAATTGAACGGGGCATGAACCGAGGGTTCTATACATTATTCTGACCTTTTCCCCTTGTCCCAGCACACTAAAATGAAGAAAACCACCGGCCTTTTATAGATTTTTCGAAAATAACCGCTCAAACTGCTGGAGCATCGACGGTGCGTCGATCGACGCGGGCGCAGGCTGCACGCGTCGACCAGGCAATACATCGATCGACAGATCTAGGATCGACGCAACTGCAAGTGTGCGTCAACCAAGCGTCGAGGGTGCGTCGATCGACGCGGGCGCAGGTTGCGGGCGTCGGCAGCTAGTGTCGGCAGGACTCGGACACTGGGTAACCCAGTGTCAGTCTGGTACCCAGTGTCAGCACAGTATATTGCTCGTCCAATCTTCGTCGTCTCGAGCTATAACACTAAAATAAAGCAAAATTAGATTATTTCATATAAAATAAAGTAAAAACACATTAAACACCAAACGAGACGAAAAACATCAAAAAGAAGAAAAACGATAAAAAGATAAATCTAAACACCCTAAAAGCACATAACATACGATGCAAAAACACATGAAAATCACATACAAATATGTACAAATCAACTCCCCCACACTTAGCTTTTTGCTTGTCCTCAAGCAAAATCTAATCTAGACGTAGACAAGAAAAAGCTAATTACCCGATTACTCAATTACTAATGCATCCATATGATTCAAGAAGTTAATGCATTAGATCGACTAAAAACTCAACTAAAAGGACAACACGATAATGTTGAGATAAGAGATTCAGACTAGCTTTCGAACACCTAAAAGTAACGAGTTGACCTCCATGTACGTCACCCATCCATGCCTCGGCCAAAGTCTATCCCTACTCAAACCGCCAAATCGTCACTCGACTAGCCCAGTCATCTATACACCTCTTTAACAATACAATTTAAGAAATAAAAATAAAAATAAGAACTCAACTTGTACAAGGTTTTCTCTTCTTGTACTTATTCTTTCTTTTTATCTTTTTTTATATATATATATTTTTATGAGTACCCATAGAGATAAGGTACAAAACGAACATAATTTACACCAATCAACAGCGAGAGTTCATTGACTCCAATCTTACGTTGCTAAGTGCAACTGATAACATTCTTCAATATCGCACGTGGAGTTTTAACGTCTCCAAAATAAAAAGAAAAATTACATAAAGTCCTATAGAGATTAACTGAAAATGGGGCTAGTAAAGAGTATTCGACTCTTTGGAACGAAACAAGAATAAAACAGAAGACAAGACACTTCATAGACTATTTACACTTCATTCCCCACAATTACACTATTGTTCGAACAAAAGTCTAAATATCCTAACCAAAGCATCTAACCACGTCACTTTGTCAAGGTTCCAGTCAATATAAATACACACAACTCAAATCAACCACAAGCAAGCATACGAAAAATTTACTAACCAAACCAAGGACAACCCCCCCCACACTTAAACCATACAATGTCCATATTGTATAATACGAAAAATTAAGCTAAGTATGGTAAAAGGTAAGAGAAAGAGAGATACGTCCCTGAAATTGCGCTTGTGGTGATGAGTCGAGCATTGAAAATCGTCCAACGGGTTTTAATAATGAAAGGGACCTGAAAACACACAAAAATACACAAAAACATATAAAGTTAAAAGGGCTTGGGTTGCCTCCCTAGAAGCGCTTGATTAACGTCTTTAGCTTGACGGCGTCCGTTGTCATCCCGGATCCAAAAATATATGACGATCGTGCCACGCCTTGGTATTCTCCAAGAGCAAGAATTGGTGATGATATTCACCAAGGCAAGCACAAAAAGCACGTCCCAAGATGCAAACGAGCTTCTTCTCAACTTCCTCTTCAAACACCTCCTTCTCATGTTCGTACAAAGAATCAAGCGGCACGGCATGAGATTCAATAAATTCACCAGAAGGCAACTCTCCCACACAGTCGTGTATATAATCCTCTAAAATCACGGGAGAGACAATACAACTCCTCATGACAAGGTTGGTCTAGATCGTACACCTTGTTTTCAAACTGCTCTAATTGAATATCGAGGCGTTCTATGCGTTCATCCATACATTCTATGCGTTCATCCATACGTCGAGTCGCTTCCACAATCTCGGCTAAAAGATCTTGAGAAATAGTGACGTAATGATCGCCGCTCGAAATATACGTATTGGATGTGGGTGGAGTGTAAACGTCGTAGCTCAAAGAATGGAAATCTTGAAACGTAGGAGCATACGAGTTCGCGTTCGGATAAGGCGGGACAAATTGAGCATAATAATCGTCAAGACCCAGATCATTATACCCACGAGATGGTGCGTAAGTATCTATACTCGGATTATAGCAATATGAAGGACATGGTCCGGGATAGTCATAAGCATGGGCCCATTCTCGACCGCTCAGAGCATACGGGTCATAATACGATGGAGGGACTTGATAATCGAAAGTCCGAGCATAAGGGTCATCATATGGCGAACTAGCTCGATAATCCACCATCTTCAATCTAAAATCTCGAGTCTTCAAAAATGTGGCTATAAAGCACAACCTCAAAAGCCGAGATTAAATGCACCAAAAGTTACAAAAATAAACAAAAACAAAATTCAACAACAAACACTAACACAAATAAACAAATAAAAGCAAACACCAAAAATTGCAGCCTTTAGCCTTCCCGACAACGGCGCCAAATTTTGAATCGAACTTTTTCGCTTTAAAATAAAAAGCTCGTCTGCAAGAGAACGGAGCTATTGTAGGCGATAAGCTGACTCGAGTCGAATCACAAGGAAGACTAATCGAGAACTATTTTGGTGTTCGATTTTATGTACATAGAAACGAAAATAAAAACTAAACTAAACACTCGATCAAATAAAATTAGTTATATTTGGGGCTTGTAAATTATTTAAGTTTGATGCCTTACTTTGTTTTTTAGGATCCCATTTTTACTTAGGGTCTTTAATTTAATTTATTTTCATACTTTATTTTTCTTTATTTGGGATATGTAATTAAACTTATTTTTATAGTTGCTTTTATTATGCTTGCTTTATCTATTATTCAAATTCAAAATACCAAAAAATACAGTTTATCTTTAATCAAAATCTGAACATTTGACTATTATATAAATAAATTTTATCATTGCAATCACTAATTAGATGATAGAAAAACTAATTTTAAAACCTAATAATTGTATATATATAATTTTTAAATTGCGAGTTTTGGGCAGTTAAAAACTCAATTTATGTGGCTCACAAATTTAAAATTCTAGATTTCAAAAAACTGAAATTGATTTCTCAAAAATCTAAATTCAGCGTTTAAAAAAATAAAAAAAATTAGTTCACACATTCGAAGATTTAAGCAATCATATCCTAATTGTTAGCCATAATATCTGAAATTCAGCAACTTGAAAATTCAAAAAAAATTTAAAAACACACCACTGCATATGTTGAAAAGTCAACAATTGTGTGTTATGAGATTTATATATATATAAAAAAAAAGGCAGTTGAAAAATCAATAATTGTGTGTTGTGAGATTTAAATTAAAAAAAAAGTTGAAAAGTCAACAATTGTATGCTGTAGATTTAAATTAAAAAGAAACAGTTGAAAAGTTAACAATTGTGGTTTTGCACCAAAAAATTCTCTTTTTGGGGAAAAAAATAGTCTTGGAGGGAACAAAAATAATTTTCTCATATGGCCAGTACTGTTATTATATATATATATATATATATATATATATTTATTTATTTTGTTGGCCTGATTTCTAGGCACACTCGTTGTTGATGCAAGTTGTTACTAAATATTTTCTTTTTGATTACTGTGTAGGTTCAAGTTTTTTGCCCATTTTTTGTAACTACCTTAGAAAATATATAATTTTGATTTTGGTTTCATTTTGGGCTCGATTGTACGACAAGTTTGTGGGTCTCGCCTTAAATCCCCTCCCATCATAGGTGATGAAAATTAACCCTTAAATCTTAAAACCCAACACTTAACACTAAATTCTTAAACCCAAAAACCCAAAAACCACCTAATCACTAAATCCTAAAATCCTAAACACAAAACCTTAAAAATCTGAATTCTGAACCCATAAACCCTAAACCTTAAAGTAAGAAATCTAGCTAAAAAGTAAGAATTTTTTGGACATAAAGTAAAAAAATTTCACTATTATGTATGAAATTTATGAATATTAAATAAGAGGTTTTGGCAATTATAAGAAAATTCTGCTGTCATCCATTAAGAAATTCTCTATAGTTGCATTGAGTAAGAAATACATAATAATATTTGCTATAAAGTAAGACATTTTTTTTTACAAAAAATTTGGGCAAAAAAACTAAAATTATATTTAATAAGTAAGAAATAAACATATAATAATATCTGCATATTAAGTAATAATTTTAGCAATCTAATANATCAAGTAAAGAATCTTTAGATATCCAGTAAGGAATCTTTCGGCATATAGCAAGAAATTTTCTCAGCTCAAGAAAAAATCGAGGCAGCAAACCTGTTGTCATTATTATATAATTGTTGTTGTTGTTATTTATATTTGCATTGTTTTTATTATTTTTTATAGCGAGGGTGTTGTGATATTTTCATGACAAAACTTTGAATTAATTAATAAAAAACAGATTGATTGGCCTAAAGTTGGACCGATGACTAATTGACAAATGAACTCCTATTTAAAGAATTATTTGATAATTTCTCCTAAAATGTATAATATTAAGAGCATAATAGACTATCTCATATTATTGTAAATAATCAAAATAATAATAGATAATAAAAAAAAAAACACGTGACACAATTCAAGAGAAAACTTGCGAACAAAGATTGTCTAACCAATTACACTACTTAAAAATACTTGTTCATTAATCCTTTTAAAATCTTGATAAGAAATAGGCCCATGTATTAATTTATAGGCATAGCCAACAAGAGTATAAAGCCGTCCACATTAGTTGGGCCCTTTAAGATTTTACTATATGAGGAAAATCCCGATTCGTGAAAAGTATTGTTTGGATTTAAGGACTTCACATTGAGCCGATCCATAAAACAATGGGAACCCAATTAATTGTGTGGACTTGCAAATTCATACATGTCTGTCTGTTTTCGGTTGTTTAAACATCAAATAATGGGAATTTTAGAAGTTAGTAAATTTACCTACTTTCAATTTTGGATTCGGCCCCTCTAATTTTTTTTTTCTTTCAATTACCTGCCTCACTTTATAAATTAAGGTTATTTTCATTGTGACCTAAATACCTTTGTTCTTTGTTGCATAATGAGTGCTTCGTATTGTGTTATTTAATACTCAAATACTGAATAAAAAATATTATAAAATTAACGGATAGTACCTAGACTTAACATATTTTAGTAAAATTAAAATATTCTATAATTTTATACATCACTTTGACAAAATTAGCTACGGATGAGATGAGTTGCGACTCCACCAGTCGTAAGATTACTGTCTTCTAGTTCGTTTCACGGACGACTCCTTAACATCTAGCTTCTATTTACAGAAGTTGGATTACAAGTTGCTATCAAGATGCGCCACATCCCTTCAATTGTTCTACAACATCATTGTAGAGAATTCGTGACTTGTTTTCCACATCCTTATTTCCTTCATTGAAAAACAATTTTTGCCCATTTCATCCTTTCGATCTTATTAACATATAATAATAACAAAATGAAAAGACTTATTATATATGCACACACACGAAATACATAATCCAGCATAAAAATGAGTATTTTTTGCAAATACTTGCTAAGAGGTGGTGCATTATCTCAGGGTTTCCCTTTTAACTCCTGCAAGGGTTTGTTCAACATATCGATTGTTCCAATATGTTATATTTTCTTGATATCCTAACTCGTATATTTCTAAAAATTGAAAATATAGCCTGAAATGAACACATCTCAAACACTCGTCCATATCAATTTTTAGAGATAGATCTCCCCACCAAAAGTTAATTACATAATTATAATAAATTCTCATTAAATTCTTAATAAACCTAGGTTTCGGTACCATTTTTAAGGAATAATTTTCTAGCGACTTTCTAGTATTCTGATCTACGTATTACTTTTATTCGTACAAAGTATTCAGTAGATAATTTTAAGTATCACCAACATTAATAGTAAGTACTAAATTCTGAACCATAATTTTTGAAATCTCACCCTCAGACCCATTTATTAGGGGTAAAATTGGGTTTGTGAAAATGGAGGTAGTGGACATTAAGAGCAAAGGTGCAGTAGGAAGTGCATAGTAAAATTTCTTAAATAGGGAGTGGACCAATGAAAGTAAGATTAAGGATTTATCAACAAAATTCCCTTAAATAATCGCTTATTTTCCTGAAACAATTTTAATTTAGTACTATTATATATACATTTATTTATCCTTCGCCTGCCTTCTCTTATAATATCCCATATCTTCCATAGTCCTCAATAAGTGGAGTATTATCTACTTAATAAGTGATGTTTCATGTTGTTGGTGTCCGTTTGAATGACTCAATCGAGCTACTATTCAGATGCAATCGATGAACTTTAATGGAAATCAGATAACCGTCCGAAATCAGTTTTATTAGTACGAGATTTGTCGACCAATAATTTTTTGTATCTACTGATTTTTCATCAATTTAATCTTTTTATGTTTAGTAAATCTGTCTGATAAATTATTTTTATTAGATCTGATTTTTTTGATTTGATTTTCATTATCGTCAATTAGGCTGTTTATAGCAACATTAATGATATTTTGTTGTTATTAAATAAAAAGAGATCAAGTAATAACTAGATAATGTAGTCGAACATATTAGTGTCCAAACAATTTTGAGATTTTATTGAATTTCAAAAGTTATATTTTATTTAATAATATTAAAATATAATGATGATAAGATAAAAATATGAGTGTGGGTTTAGGTATAAAAGATTATTAGTTGTATATTAAAGATTTGTGTGTTAAAATAAATGAGAATTTATATTCAAAATCTCAACGAGTATCGAGAATTCTAGTCCAAACACGGCCAAAGTAACCCTAACATATAATAATTCTTTTTATTATTTATATAATATATATATTTTACTTTTATGTTTTCGATGTGTGTGCGCGCGCGCGCGTGTGTTAGTTAGGAGAATAAATTAATTTACAGATGTTTTTTTGGTTAGCAAACTAACCCTTACACATTAATTACAATGTGACCCTAACATATAATATTACTTTATAATATTTATATATATACTAGTGTTAAATCCGTGATTTTTGCGGGCAAATATAAAAAATAAAAACAAAATATGTAAAATTTATTAAATACAATTAAAAAATTTAGAATGTGAATAAAAAAATATTCGTATTGTAGGGGGTGCTGAATTTAGTCTATGGGTCGGGTTGCCCGACTGATATACAAGTGTAAGGTTGGCTCTAGATATTATTGAGTACTATAATAGCAAGTATAAGTACAGTTAAAATGAGCTGCATGCATTGCACATTTCAGATGGAACATAAAAACCTTTATACAATAAATATAGAATAACATGTTAGAAACTTATAACAGTAAACAATGGAAAAAGGAAAACAACCCCCATTTTCCCTGAGTAACAATTAGGAAAAATAAATATCATATAATTAATTTTAAAGGGGCCTATATTCAAATGGATGATTATTAATGGGGAATGATTTAATTAAAAAAAACAATAAATAAGCAATCTTTTGGATTAGTTTTTAACTTTTTGGTAGTTATATAAATATATCGAACTTATAAAAGTCCTTTTCGTGGAATATATTTCAAACATGAATGAAGGGTCTATCAAAACTAACGACTCATCCTAGATATTTTTATTGTTTTTTTATTTAATTTTTAAATGATAAGTGAACATAATTTTCAAAATTAGAGGCTCAAGGACCAACAGAAATATAAAACTAGTCCGTTCTAATTAAAACACTAATATAGGCAAACTCAACAGAAATATTTGTGGGTTTTAAGGCAAATATAAAATTAGATAACTAAACATCAATAATCCCGAGCTTGCTCAAAAGATGATGAAGAAGAATAAGGTATTTTGTATTATAAGATTTATTTGTTAAAATTGTATTCGATTTTATAGATTATTACTAACAAGTTGAAAATAATATTTTTAATGATGGATGTCATTAAATTTACTCTTCAAAACCAAATGGGATAAAAGTTGAGTGATTATTTGACTTCTAATTACATTGAGAATTATGTATTTGAAAATATTCAAGATGAATGTATTTTAGAACAATTCTAAAGTTGTGATATTTCATGTAATTTGTAAATATTATTATAATTAATTAGTTAATATTATGATTACTTCAATTTTTTTACAATGAGAAATAATTAAACCCCCTCGGTGTTTAAGATAATTTATGAATCCATCCAAATGTACATGACATATTTATTATTATACCACTTTGATAGATTACAGCAAAATACCTAACACTGTACATTACAAAATATAAAACTGATTACTATATTTACGTATATATGATTATGTGTACATATATTTATATATGAAGAGTTTATCTTTAACACTTCAATTAACCACCTAAAATTTCTAAATCTCTGCAAAAATGATAATATCAAAATCTAAACAACCTGACATGAGCAAACATTAAAGTTCCATATATAAAACATTAAGTAAAATATAAATATAAATATGAGTTTGTTATGTATAATCAGACAATTATCAATTTAAAAATTACTACAAACCTTCTGGATATCACCAACACTCATTAAAATAACAATCTTTTTTTTAATCCATAAAGAATCCCATAAAGATCCCTTAACAGTAGCAAAATTCTGAAAGCAAGACAGACATTCCTCGAGCAAACTGAAATAAAGGTTACAATACCAGTACTCTAGTAGCAGAATGAAACAAAAGTTCCAGGTCATTGATAAAACACGCATCGGCATCCTCGTTTAGGCACACATGGAGCTCATACCCATTTCTAAAGAACAAATCGTTTGTACTCGCAATACCAATTAAATACAAACAATCAGACTCCAAGTCACAAACAACAAATTCTCCATGCTCGGATTTATATAGACTATCTACCCTGGTCTTCAAGTTCTCCAGTGTGATGGGGTTGTTCCTTGACGGTCTTCGAACAATCAATGTATGCACAATTTCGTTTAAATAAGCCAACTTTTGGAACATCTCTCCATGGACATCTTTGCGCCCTTCAGCACACATTTCATCTGCGAGATCTGCAGCTGCATTTGAGGAGGTTAAGAAACCTAATGCAGCAAGTACAGCAGTTGCGCTTGCTGTTTTAGCTGCTCGTGCAGCTCTTTGAGCCACCTGTGCTGCGTCCTGTGCTGCATATGAAAATAAGACATTCAGATTAATACATATGAAATAATCAGTTTTAATTATCAACTAAGAATGCTTGTGCAAATGTCAATATTGGTTGCAAAACTCACTTTTCAGCTGCAACACCACCGCTTTTCCCAAAAACAAATGTTGCATGAGCCTTCAAATCCAACAAAGTGAAGAGGGTTTAGCCGAGCAAGTAAAAAACACAGTTAAAATCCAAATGAGGAAAAATGATTCGGCACATACTTCTTACAAAAGCCAACGGCCAATGAAATTAGAATGATCATGATGATTAAAAAAGCATTTATATATCATGGACTAAGTATTATAAAGAAACTCACATCATCAATTACAACAGAAACCCATGATTCATACATTGTTTTGTAGGTTCATTTATTGGTGCAAAATCCATGCTAAACAGGCTGGCAAAATAAATAAAACTAATTATCCAAAGTTCTATAATCCACAAAAACTCATTTCAAACTCAATTATTAATATTGTGTTGGCTAAATAGAAGGTAAAACCATATGAAAATTGAAAATGATTAAAATAATTCACATACTGGATAATATAATTAAAACATGAAAAAACCTACCTAGTCAGCCTCTTCTACAGAGTCATCTGAAGCAATACCCTTGGACTTTGCCCACATACGGGCCCCTTCACCAACCAAAAACCTAAGCAGTACAATCATTCTAGTTATTTGTACAATAAAAAACGATATTATATTAAAAAGAAAAAAGAAAAAAGAAAAGGGAGGATAATCATACATAGGATTGATTCGGCCCAAAAGCGATGAGCCCGAAATTCTGTTCTTTTGCTTGCAAGACAACAATCTGGATGACATTTCTAACACCTGGCAACCATTAACTTCACATGAATACAAACTAATAATGAAAATAGAAGCTAATATATGGTCCATGATATCGGAATCCATTTGATTTTTTTACAAACTGAGTACCTGGCACTGCTCCAACAGCACTAAAAGCTCCAGAGTCACCATCCATCACACTTGCATCACATTCTACGTGGCCATCCTTAGTTAAATTTGAGCCTCGCCCGGCGTTTGTGCAGGGATCATCCTATAAGGAAAAACACAGTCCATATTTATTTATTCATTTTGCACCATACAAAAAGCTTCAAGGTGTCTTAAGACGTGTGTTGATAGTGATAGCCCCATAAAATGCAACAGGATCATAAAATTGAAATGTTGCACCTAGTTTACTCATAATCAAGGTCTCACACAAAGTGTTTACACGTTTCTTCACATAAATGAATTGTAAGAACATAGCTGTTATTTAGATAATAAAATATTATAATATCTGGAAGAATCTGCATATTATTAAAAAAAAAAAAGAATGCATGAAGAAGACAATTAAAAGAACAACCGGAATACATAATGTGACATACTAAAAAACTAAAATTCAAAATCAGCAAACGAAGCGAGCAGGCAAAAAAAATTCTTCAACAGTAAGATTTCAACAAAACCGGACGACAAAAACCGTAATATACACAACAGTAAGATCGAAACATCCGAAAAAGCCAAATCAAGAAAATTGTGAAGATAAAAATGTATAATTTAAAAATATACTTATATAAGCATTGAGCACACGAAAACTTTGCTACAAACAAAACCTAATCTTAGTTTCACTTCTTACCTACAAAGCAGGATGATAATCGATACTCGCATTCGCCTCTACCCTTTGCACTACTCTTCTTGCATACATTATTGGCAAAACTCACGTGCAAGTCGAAGCACGGTTCCAAGTCCCAGCCCAACAATCACTCCTGCATAATAATAATAATAATAATAATAATAATAATAATAATAATAATAATAATAATAATAATAATAATAATAATAATAACTTTATAAAATGGCACCTAAAAACACTTTTAAATTTGTAAGTACCAATAATGATGTTGACGGGGAAGGCGAAAACAGCAAGGTAATCGAAATCAGCACATCCAGTAAAAGACAACCAATAAGAATTGAGAATGCCACCCAAAGAGGAGTAAACAGCGCTGTTAAAGAGTACTTACATTAGTAGTTAATTTATAACTTTTATTTTCAAGTAAAAACTCGAATTACTTGTAAGAGTTGAAGAACATGAGTTATTTTACCCTTTCTTGTTCCCGATCTCTCAAGGCTCCAAACTCAGTAACTTGTTTGAGAGACATAAAAGAATCAAGAGATTAATTTACCATGATGAGTTGTGAAGGAGTAAAAGTAAAAGTAAAAGACAAATCTCAGAGGTATTTTTGTAAACTTAAAAGTTAACTGGGTTTCTTTTATAATTAGATAAAACCTCAAGAGCACTTTTTTTGGGTATTAACCTTATTTCTACATAAAAATTCGTAATTAGTTCAGAAAAGTGAGTTTTTAGTACGAATTATGAAAGTCTTTGTAAAAATTTAGACTCTTGCCTAAGAATTAAGAGGTACATTTGAAGCTATTTGCGTACATGAGAAATATTAGAGACTCATTATAACCCCACATGGATTAAGGTAAATATCTCTGTAAAAATTTAGACACTTAACTGGTATATCTCACATTTTTATGAACCTCGAGAATAAACTATCTAAGTATACACATAACTACCCAAACTATTCTTTTATGTGGCAATAAGACATAACTACCAAACAAAGCAACAGGCTAAAAGAACAATCGTCCACAAAGAACAATAATAGCCCAAGTAATTGCATATAAAAAAGATTTTATAAATATCTCTCGTATGCGTTTTTTCTCAACTAAACATCAACAATTGACCTGACAGTAAATTTTCTCTTTCTCAACTAAACGACCATGAAAAAGGGCTTACACGGAGCGGGCCACCAATTTGCACATTCCTGATGGTGCCTTCATTGACAACTGGGCTACCATCAAAGCCTCTGTCCTCTTTGTCAGAATAAATTTCAACTGATTACATGTGTGCCTGTGAGCCACAAAATTTGTTAAGCTATAGTTTGCTCCATTTGTTAATCTAAAATACCTTTCATCTGTAAAGTTTGAAAAATAAATAAATTTAGGAAAAAAATCTGTCAAAATGCGAAACAATTACAAAAACACAATCTAAAATACTACTCCCTCCGTTTTAAAATAAGTGTCATTTTAGAGATTCGTTTTATTACAAACTAAGTGTCGTTTTAGAATTTTTTACCACTTTATTCCAGTTTTATCCCCGCTTATTTTAAGAAATATAAACAAGTTTATGGTAATAGAATAACTAAAGGGAAAGAATAGAAGTAATTAAATGAGAATATTATTAATTGACCAAGAATGTGTTAGTCAATTATTATGTTCCTTAATTTTGAACAAAAACTCTAAAACGACATTTATTTAAGAAACAGAGGGAGTATTAATGCAAGGGAATAAATGGGACAAATCTCGTAAAATTATGAAACTTTTCAATTCCCTTTTTTAGATCTCGTACATAAGGAAACAACATTAAAAAAAACAAAACACAAATATCATCAAAGATGCGGATTTTCGCAAATAGAATTACATATCTGAAAAAAAAACACAAATAGAATTACAGATCCGGTAATTTAAAATTTCCAAATTTAATGAGAATAATCAAAATATTATATTAAAAATTATATCCAATATCATCTCAAAAAATTGAGGCTGCAGAGATTCAAAAAAAAAAAATAAAAAAAAAATACAAACTAATCGATAATTAGAAATCAGAAAAATTTTTCGATAATATCAAAATCAAACCCTTACCTTCAATAGATTGAGTGCCCTTGTTTATTTTCGAATGAATAAAACAAACAATTAGTTATTTTTATGCCTTGATAAAAAAAGAGAAAATATGAGATGAAAAGAAATGAATCGGAAAATCAAATCCGATGGACATGCGCAGATCGAAACTCACCAAAAAATAAAAAGGAGAGATGAGAAACCATCAATATTAAGCACTCGCGGAATTAAGCAAATCGGAGATGGGTTTCTCATAAAGATTCTCGGATTCTTTGGGATAATAATCAAGAGTTTCTGTATTTTTTTGGGAATTTTCGACATGGGTTTTGAAAAAAAATCGAAAATGATTCTTTTCTTTTTGGAAGCTGCAGTCGAGAGAGAATGATGTCCAAGAGAAGACACACGAAACCCTAACTTTTCTAATACTATTTAAAATAGAAAAAAATTATTATTTATACCACTTCAAAATCTTGGTCTCGTCCCAAAATAGACCCCATTGAACTAAAACTCGACACCTCAGCTTTGGAGACATCTTATTGGGCCACCTATTCCCCGGAATGGTCTCCATTTGACACATCAATACTAATAGATAACACATTTAACAGTAGTGGTGGATTATATTTTGCTCTTGCGTTGTTTGATTTTTTGTATATATGTTAGATAGGAGAATAAATTAATTTATAACGCCCAAATTATTGAAAAAAGGACAACATTGATTTTTTTTATTAAATATGTTTTTTTAAATTTTTTTTATATTAATAAATATTTAATTTAGTAATTGTTCTTACATTTAATTTGTATGAAATTATTGATGAATAATAGTTTTATTGCGCTCTTAGATTTAAAAAAAAAAAGGGTAAGAGATCTTCTTAAAGTTGATAAAATATTAAGGTATTATTGAAAATATATAAAGAGTGTTTGAAAAGAAATATAATGAGAATATTATTTTAAATTTGATAATAAACTTATTAGTTGGAGATGAATTATATAAGTTAGCTAAAGTTGTTATACAGAAGAAAAATTTATGGATGCAACTACATAAATATTTAATAAGGTCAGCAAATTATGTACACCACTACTGCTATATGCAAAATGTGAGCATAGTAAACCTCAAGGTGGTCTCCATAAATTTTAAAGTTACTCGAGTCTTTTTTGAACTAGGCCACTCACGAGTAGTTTTTGTAGTTATCGACAAATATTGTAATTTTGATGATAACATATTAGTAGGTAATAAGATTATATTTATCAGTGACTTGTAATTTTGTATTGAATTATAATTTTAGTCGGTAGAATTAGAAGATGTCAAGTTGAGTCAACAATAAGTAAAAAAAAGCCAAACCAACAACTAATATAGTGAAATGTGAAAATCAAAACTCAACAATCAAGTTCGCAGCCATGAAGAATCGACAGTGAACCTTGTCGAATGCTTTTTTGATTCTTCTAATGAATACGAATTACTAGAATATTTGCAGATAATATCAAGTTTGAATTGAATATGTTGATATTCGTTCACATTCTTGTTAGCAGGGCCGGCATTCAATATAGGCCTAAAGCCCCCAAATTTCGATGGGACTAAATTCTATATATATATATATATATATATATATATATATATATATATATAGG
>BMAC01000220.1:1028104-1065652 GCA_014905375.1 Phtheirospermum japonicum | reverse complement strand
AATGTTTGTTTAATCACAATGTTTAACACGAGAACTTGTATAAATTTGTTTTTGGAATTATAAACTACTAATAAATTTAAAAGCATCAACTAATTATGATTAACTAATTAACTTAATCTAAGCTTGAAAACTAAATTATCTAAGAATTATTAATCTAGGGATTTTAAAGCAAATAAATTCTAAATTAATTAACTAGCATGCATCAAACTACTATGAACTAAATTTAACATATGAATTCTCAAGAACAAGATCAATCTCAAAATTCTCAAGCAATAACATAGCAATAACCAATTATCAACTAATTATCAAAACTAAAGCAATAATTAAATTAATCATGAAAAAATCATCACCAAGCATGAACAAGAGAATAAACGCAGCGACTAATTAATATTAAAAACTAAAATCTCAGGTCCAAACTTCAGCGATTCAACGTTCAAATCAATCGAAATAACTAAACGGTTCAAGAATTGAAACGAAAACAATTAAAATCTAAAAACTAAGAATTAACTAAAGTTTAGAGAACTTATTAAGTAGCTAAAGGTGCTGAAGTTGTTCTGAAAATCCGGGTTATAGATGGTTGATCTTGGTCGAGAAATCGGAGCTTGAACGAACGTCTTCGTCTTGGTGCTTCGGGCCTTGAATCTTCGACTTAGATCTTTAAAATATGTTGTAGGGTGTTAGAAATAGGTTTCTCAACCCTAGGTGAGTGTCTTGGGTTGTGGTTGTCTGTTTAAACCGAAATATGAAGGGTTTATATAGTTATTGTAAGTCTTAGCGCGCAAGAAACCCTAAAATCCGAATTCTGGGCCGTCGCGTCGACGGTGCATCGACGTAGCGTCGTCTGACGTGCGCTGGCGCTCGGCGGGACTCGGCAGACGTGGTCGGAAGCACTCGGCAGGTCTGGTCAGCAGGTGTGCGCGTCGGCTGGGCAGGTGCGTCGACGAGGTGCGTCGACATCGACGCTTCAGCAAGTTACGTCGACGTTGCGTCGACAGTGGTGCGTCGTCATCGACGCTTCAGCAAGTTGCGTCAACAGTGCGTCGAAGGAGCGTCGACTGACACGGTCATGACTCTCTGACATGGCACGCGTCGATGGTGCGTCGACGGTCGCGTCAGTCGACGCGACTGCGCGTCTGTCTTCAATTCTCGATCTTTTGCTACTCGTTTCACCGAAAAGCTTGTTCTTCACTTCTTGAACATCGAACCTCGTCTATTACGCGTTAAACTCTTCCGGTTACTTATCTGTAAGGTGAAAAACAACGAAATATCACCTACTTGCATCAATTACGATCAAAATGCGGTAAAATAAGCTGGAATTATAAAAATACGAGATTAAGCTTAAATCGTCCAACTTATACCAAAAACAATAAGAAAAATAAACTAAAATACTAATAGAAACCAAGACAAATCCGTGCTAATCACTCGTCGAGGGCAAAGTTGTAATAGCTCATGACCTCGGGAAGGAGCAAAAATAGAGCTCTTTGGATCCTAGGAAAGTCCTCTTGGCCTCCTCTCTAGCCAACTGAATTAACCTTAGGCCCTCTTCGGAGCCTAGAAATTCCATCCTTCACTCTGCCTTAGCTTTGATCAAGGACTCGTCCGCCAAACTATGAGCTTCAGCTAAGGCTTCGTCCCTCGCCTCAGCGCGAGCAGTCTCGATCATCTTCGCCTGCGCTTTGCGCATCTCCTCCGTTTCAGCCCTTACTTTCTTGAGCTTCTCTCTCAGCTCTCCCAGCTCTTCCAATTGCCTTTTTAGCTGCACTCCTCTCTCCTTTGCAAGGGTCCTGATGCGCTCCATTTTCAGGACGAGCTCCTTATTCTCCTTAACCACATCAAACTGGATCAGCGATCTAGACATGCGGGTGGCTAGAAGGGCCTTCTTGGAGATAGCCTAAAAAAAAAAAAAAGAGAGAGAGAGAGAGAAAGAAGGAAAATTTTTAGCATAGAAGCAAATTATATGACGTGGGTACGAGGAACAAAATCTTACCCGGGCTTCATCCTGGCACCATGACTCCAGCAGCTGGTGATCCGTCATTCTTTCCAAGTCCGCCTGGTCTGCTAGTAGCATCTGCCGGAGCAGGTATTGTACGGCAGTCTCCCCTAAGAAGTTGGCGATGGAATTAATCGGAGGTGGACCGCTGCGAGTACCAGCAGAAGGGGCATTATGAGCTGAGGAGATCAGAGCACGGCCGCTGGGGGTTGTGCGTGGCCTCTTGGACAGAGGAAGTGTATCTTCCTCTGAGTTGGAAGAAGAGGGTCTAGCAAGAGCAGATCGCGAAGGCAGTGGAGCAGGACTAAGGCTGATTTCTGGAAGAGAGTCCTGCGCAGGATTAGAAGGCCCCACCCCTTGCTCGACAGCCTTGGAAGGTTCACTGGCTTTCCTCTGGGCTGCCTCGATCATCTCGAGCATCATCTTGCCTGAAAGCACCAAAAAAGAGGGTTAAAGATAAAAATAAGCCAGCAAGACAAACCAGGAAGGAGAAAAACTATACCGATCTCTTTGGTTAAAGGGGCTGTTTCTGACTCATTGTTAAAAAAATCCAAGACAGAGGGAAGGAGAAGGTCAGTCAGATGGAGAGGATTCTCATTTAAGGTAGAAATGATTTTCTTTATACGGGAACACCTGTTGGTTGAGGACAGAGGAGGATATGAGGGTAATCCTTCAATAGGCTTAGGACTAAAACCCCAGTCCTCGCTACAATAAACAAAGAAGAATTTCTTCCTCCAATCCTTGTTGGAAGTAGGGAGTTTAAATAAAAGTGAACCCCGGGTCGGGCCGTCAAATAAAAACAACCCGGAAAAGAACTTTTCGCTTGGAAAAGCTGGAAGAAGGTATGAGCGGAAGGGTCCAAACCAGCGTAACGCATGGCCAGACTATAACAGACCATGATGCGAAAGGAGTTAGGGGTAAATTAAAAAACGGGAATTTGATATATTTTGGCTATTTCCAGCATTAAGGGATGCACGGGAAGATGTAGGCCTGCCTGAAACTAGTCTTGGTAAAAGGTCAACCATCCGGTTGGCGATTGACATGCCAATATACCTGTCGGAGGGCAATAAGCGTCAAAGGGATCGGAGATTTTATGTTTGTGACGAATTTCTTCTACCGTCCTTTTACTCAGGATGGAGGTAATTTTGGGGTGATCGGCGGCGGCCGGAGGGTATTCTAGGCCGCCGGAGGAGGAGGAAAGGGCAGCCACCGCCGCGGCCGCCGAGAAAGAGATAGATAGAGAATCGGAGTCCCCCATGGGTGAGTCAGTTAGAAGAGGGGAAGGTAGTATCGCTGCCGTGGGAGTAGCCGGCGGCGAGGAGGCATTATGAGGAGGAACGCTAGAAGACGACGCCATTCTAAAGAAATTAAAATAAGATCAGGGGCTAAGAGAGGTACCTGGCCTGTGAAAGATTTCCGAAAAAGTTAAACTGAGAAATTTGAATCGGAGAGGATCACCAGAAATTCCGAAAGAAAAGGGAGGCTTGAGAGATTTAGAGAAGCTGAAAAATGCAAAGTGAGGGTTCAGCGGGAATAAAAAGAAATAAGATAGAATTCGAAAAACGGGAATCAATAAAAGCGGGATTTGAAAAGATCCTCACATTTAATATTGGCAGATGAACAGTACCCTAGGCGGCGAGCTAGAACGCTAACCGCTCTAGGATAGGGCTAACGTGGCAGCACTGGAAAAGGCATGAAAATAAAGGCTTTGGGAAATGAACCGGCACCATTAGCGCCTGTAATTAGGCTTTGAAGAGGATTTCTTGGGGTCCATGCAAAGTACGGATAATAGACTTGTAGGTCCTCATTTCTGACGAACACCCCTGGAATACATCAGTTCTACCCAAATACTCGTAGGGGGGAGGAGTTGATGGGGCAATAAGTTGGTCAGACCTAATTTGGGGTAGATCTGATTCGGAAGATCTGGAGTAGTACGAAGAAAAACAAGAGCGGCTTTGCTTGAGTGAGGGTCTGGCCAGACCCTAGGCGGCGATCTAGAACGCTAACCGCTCTAAGATAGGGCTAACGTGGCAGCACTGGAAAAGGCATGAAAATAAAGGCTTTGGGAAATGAACAGGCACCATTAGCGCCTGTAATTAGGATTTGAAGACGATTTCTTGGGGTCCGTGCAAAGTACGGATAATAGACCTGTAGGTCCTCATTTCTGACGAACACCCCTGGAATACATCAGTTCTACCCAAATACCCGTAGGGGGGAGGAGTTGATGGGGCAATAAGTTGGTCAGACCTAATTTGGGGTAGATCTGATTCGAAAGATCTGGAGTAGTACGAAGAAAAACAAGAGCGGCTTTGCTTGAGTGAGGGTCTGGCCAGACCTGTTGGGAAAATAAGATACCAGGAAAGATGGGAACAACTCTCCTTTTTTCCTGGGCTGAAGGAGCGCTCTACCGGCTGAGAAAGGAGGAAGACCTGTTTTCCTGACTCTCGATAAGGAGACAAGTGGGACCACTTGTCAAAATTGGTTGCGTAACGGCCCGTGATTCGCGGAGTGTGCTCCTAGGATCCCGGCTGGGGTCCCCACTAGGAAAATCTATAAATATCTCAACTTCAAAGTTGAGAGAGGTATGTCATTCTCTAAAAAACATTCCTTCTTATTTTCTGGAAAACACCTCAAACGCTTACTGACTTAAGCATCAGAGAGGTTTTCACCGGAAAACCACCGGTGGTCCTTTCTAACTCGTTTTTGTGGTGTAGGTTCAGGAAGCTCTCGGACTTTCAAGTGTTATTCGGGTAGTTCACTTTTGGTCTGAAACAACGGGGATTTTTAAAACAATCAATCATCTCCTTGGATGTACGAACAACATAGCATGGTGGCGCATCGGCGAATAATATATATAAATCCTGGCTCGTTGTTCTTTTATTAAAGATGCACATTTTCTTGTGAACCCATTTTTATTGCCCTTTGGTGATGATGATCTCTTTGAAGAAGAAGAACCCTTAATTTTCTTGAACTGAAACTCAGCCATTTGTATTTTTCTTTTTACTTTGGTTAACTTGGAAATTATGGAATATTGGAGAAGAAGAAATATTGAGCCCAAAAAAAAAAGCAAGAGAATAAGTAATGAAGCTGGACAGTTGATGAAATAATTGGCAAAAGGTGTATAATATATACATATATATATATATATAGCACATTAGGAGGAGGGTGGGTGGGTCGGGGTACGTGGAAGGTTCTTTGCATGGGAGTTGTAGCAAAGGTTTGATATAACTACACTTCAAAGTTAACTGTCTATTAGCCACTATATATCAGACCAAGATCACTCTACGTCTATATGACCACTGGCGGATCTAGTAAGGTTCAAGAGAGTACAACTGTACCCCAAAATAACCTATTTATATGTAATAAGTAGTAATATTTTAGAATATTCGAGGATGGTGGGATGGTTGTAGGTCTTATTTTTTAACTAACCCACATGGTTCAATCCCTACAAGCATAGTTTATTTTTTATTGATTTTTGTTTTGTTTTTTTATTTTGCAAATAAAATAAAAACCCCTACAAATATAGTTTCTTATTTGTTAATTATTGTTTTACCTTTTCTTTTTTTTTTTTTTTTTGATGATTTTTGTTTTGCAAATAAAATAAAACGTAATTTTCCTCTCCTGGAGTTGAACACGTGTTTCCATTGAAGCAACAAAGTTGCGGTAACTATTTAAAATAAAAGATTAATTTGTTAAGTTTTTTATGTTTAGTTTAAAATATAAGTTGTTGTGGTTAATAATTTTCGTATATAATCTATTTTCACCCTATTTCTATAATCTTTTCATGTATAATAATAACCTCTTTCTTATGAAAAATCTTAGAAAAATATGAAAATTCCAAAAAGTAAACTACTATTTTTAATTTGTATATTTTGTATTGTATATATTTAAATTATATATATATATATATATATATATATTATCGTACCTCCAAATTTAAAATCCTGAATACACCACTATATATGACCATATGTTATGTACGACACACAAAAACACACACACCAAAAAAAAAAAAAAAAAAAAGAAAAAAAAAGAAAAAAAAAGGTTAAGTGTCCACAAATACACCCACGCAGACACACGTTTGAGTTCTTAACAAATTCACAATCTAAACCGCCTTAAGCATTGGAATATTTAAGTAGAAATCATCCCAACTGACATAATTATATGTGAATTTTATCCCCCGAAGTAGGTGTCTCGATTCAAAATCTAGCTACATGATATTAGATACGTTGATTTCAAATCCTCCGAGCTAATGTGTGTTTTTATTTTAGGTTGCATCAAGAAAAATAATAACCATTTCAAATTGATTCTCCGCATCTATTTTCAAAATTTTTTTAGAGTTACAAAACTGATTCCTAGTTGGTCTGCCTGATCCAATTAAGCGCGTTCAAAACAATGGATATAACACGAGTACACGATGTATACAAATTACTGGATCATTTAAATTGGCCTACAACAATTTAACATAACAGGTTTTTGGCTGAATAGCGACTTAATGGGAGCGAGTAAAACTTAATTATTGACTCAATAGTCTACAAATTAGGATAAAATTGTCAAATCTATGAATTTAACGTAATAGTTTGCAAACTATGATAGACACGCGTGATGCACTATATAAAACTTATGTATCAAACTTATGAGCAAATAAACTTGAAACTTATTAGGGTTCAAGAATCCATCATATACTCTACGGTGCCGTCTCATTTGCAAGGAAAAAAGGGGCCTATTATTACAATTTGCGTGTATACATGAATTGAGTTGTACTTGATAATTTAGCAATTCAATATTATCATACAATGAAAATAAAAGGCATGAGGTAGCAAATAAAACGCCTTACAATAACACAAGAAGATATATGTTTGACTATTTGATATTATTTGACCTATAGATACCGTACCCACCTTCCTGTACACTTACACATCAGTGTAATCGAAATTCCTATGACCAGATGTAACATGTAAGCAAATTAATGTTGTTATGATACGAAAACCGAGTAAATAAAAAGAATAAGCGAAAAGCCATGGACATTTCTTCTTCACGTGATTTAGCATGGGACTTGATTAAACCTTGTATATTGCAGACCTGATCCAACCAGAGGTTTAGTTGACCGGTCCAAGCAATGTTTTGAAATGGCCCCCTATAGAAAATGTAGGTTGTGTTTGTTTTGCGGTTTTTGACATTCGTAAAATCTTGATTTGGGATTTTAAAATCCAAATTAATAGTAACATTTTTGATTGTTCAGAGGACTTCACTGTTAAATGCTCAATCAAATCTAATTTGTTGTAATAATTTAATAATCATATATTGAGGAAAAAAAAAAAACATCATGTAAGCCAAATACATTATTATAAAATAATGTATTATAAAAGAATGTTGATAATATTTAAAATAAATGTATTTGAAATTTGAAAATAAATATATACTTATAAATTAAGTTTCTTGAAAATTAAGCACGTATAATCATTAATAATCTGAAAATCAATATACTGCATTTTTCAACGTGTAAGGTTGTGTATAACAAAGACCATATCACGTCGTGACATGTGACTTGTTCTCGAAAAAAAAAAAAAAAGATCGCCGGTAAAAATTGTCCCAAATTAAAAATCTTAGGACTGAAACTGATAATTTGTATTTGATACTACAGAAAAATCGGCAAATGCTGACGGCCAAAAAGTCTGACGGATTGCTGAAGGGTATTTGACGGCTAACTTTGCTGATGGCCTCTACCCGTCAACAATATATATATACTAGTTTGAATACCCGTATTTACGCGGGAATATTTAAAAAATACATAAAAAAACAAATTTTAATAACTTCAGAAAGTAAATTATTAATATTTAAGAAGTTTGACCTACATATATGATACAAAAGGCTAATATTGATCAATTCAAAAATCAAATTCTTAGGTACAAATTTGACCTCATTTGATTTACAAAATTATTCTCTGTTATTAGTGGCGTGATAAGACATATTTATTACGACTAAAATAGAAAGCACGACATCACAAAAATTCAAAAATTTTAAATACCTTACCCCATAATCACCTTACTACAAATTCAAAATCCCCAATCTACACTGTAAAACTAAACAAACAAACCCCTAATCCAAAAAAGTGAATAAATTGGAACAGAAAAAATACCATGCGAAGAATGAAGCCCACACCTGAATTAAAAATGATATATATTTTCATAAATATCTAACTGGAATCAGAACTTTTAAAATAAAATTTTCAGAAGTCACTCATTGTATGCATAAATGCTCTCAAATGGAAATGATGAAAAGAATAGCAAGTCAGAGTTCTCACTTTCATTAGGATTTATTTTCCATTGTATTCCATAGATATTGATGCTCATACATATCCTATTCGTTTCTTTCATATTACTCAAGTGGTTACAAATGAATATCTAATCTAGTTAACTTAATTTATTTATGTAACTATGTAATCAATGAGCTAGTTACCATCTCTAATCGATTAAGTTTAATCCGATTTTATTGATTATTTTTTCACAAACTTTCATCTCTTGCAAATCAAACCAATTAACTACTGACATGTTTTAAATGATAGCTAGTACCAGTTAGTTGATTAACAAATATATATAATTAAATGATATTTCAAATTCAAATATTAGGATTAAAAATTAAATATTCATACTAATAAACATTGAGTAATTCTCAATTGAAATATATCTAGAACGAAATTTAATTAAAATAAATTAATAAATTAGAATGTCATTTAATTCTAAATAGAGAGTAATTTTTTTGAAGCCAAGTTTAGTACTACCTACATTCCACTTTCGATGTAGTTTTAAGTTTTTTTTTACATAAATTAAATACAATTATCAAAATATTTATCAAAAATTGTCTCTTTCATACGTTGTCTCTCAATGATATGACCTTTGGTGTAAAATAGAAAATAAATATTATAAAAACTTATTTATTCTCCTAAAACAACATACATTATGATTTAATGTTAATATAATAATTAGTTAATGTAATTTTATATACACATACATTTAATCATTTCATACATAACTATAATTATACTTTGTACATATGTTATAATGAATGTGTACAAAATATGGCAATCTATAGTATGCCTCTATGTCTCATTAGTTCGTTTTATTTGCCTAAATTCACAAAAGGAAGTTTAGGAGCTAATTTTTATGTTAGAAAATAATTTATTTATTTATTTTATCCTAAAATCTATCTATAGCCTTTATAAATAACCTTTTTAAAGTATTAATTCTATTAAACTAATATATTAAACTTAGATACAATATTTTAATGATTTTTTTATTATCTATTAATTATATTAACTAATTAACTTTAACATATCCATATTTTTTCCGACTATGGTAAAATCAATCAACCAAACTATTTTTAATACTTGATGGTAAATGATTTCGAAATTGTAATTAACATACAATTCAATTTATTTTCTAGAATCTTGCAGTTAATATAAAAATTAGCTTGCTTGATTTTTGTATATGCATTTAATATTTGTCAATCTAAATCTAGAAATCTGTTGAAATATTATAATCTATAATTATCATAAATTCTGAAATACTAATTATGATTTGAAATTTATGCATTTACTTCTATTTTATAAGGAAATAAGTTAATTATGTTTCTCATAGTAATATAAATAATATAATAATAATATCTAAAGTATTGATTTCATTAAACTAATATATTAAACTTAGATACAATATCTTAATGATTTTTTATGATCTATTAATTATATTAACTAATCAACTATAACATATAAATATTTTTTTCAGAATATGTTAAAATCAATCAACCAAACCATTTTTAATACTTGATGGTAATTGATTTTGAAATTACAATTAACATACAATTCAATTCATTTTTTTATCTTTTATGTATTTGCTAGAATCTTGCAGTTAATATAAAAATTAGTTTACTTAATGTTTCACCCAAAAATGACCACGCCTAAACCTTGCGCTATTTTCCGACCTGCACACACAAACACGTCAGAAAAGGACCACCGGGCGGTTTTCCGGTGGAAACCTCTCCGATGCTTAAGTCAGAAAGCGTATAGAGTGTTTCTGGTGAGCAAAGGTAAGGAATACACAAAGAATGACATACCTTTCTCAGCCTTGGGGCTAAGATATTTATAGTTTTTCCCCGTGGGGACCCCTTCCGGGATCTCGGAAACAAAGGTCGCAAATCAAGGGCCGTTTAAGCAACAAACTCTGACAAGTGGTCTGACAAGTGGTCCCACTTGTCCCCCCGACGGGGGTCAGGAGGCCAGGTCTTTCCTAGTCCTGTTCTCCTTTCTGCTGGTAAGCCTGCCTTTATATTTCAAGGTTTTTCTCATAGGAAGTCTCTATCAGCTCATGACAACTCCTGGGCTGGGGTGACCTCGCTCTGATCTATTCATCTTTTAAGAAAACCAGGTCAAACCTCACCAAGCGTATGCTATCTTGAGGTCTCTTCTTTGGCTGTCTGGATTCAGGTCTACCCCAAATCAGGTCTGCCCTATTTATGCCACATCACTTAATTTTTGCATATGCATTTAATAGGTGTGCTTATCAATCTAAATTTAGAAACATGTTTTCCGAGATAACTAAACAATTTTCCTAAATCATATGATCAAAATAGAAAAAAAAAAAAGGTAAATAATTAATTTAAATACCCACGGCGCAGATAGGTACTGGTATAATATAGCGGCGCAGTTTATAATAAGCACAAGCAAAGACAAATCAAAACCAAACCGAGCACCTCCTTCAACAGATGCAGCCCACTTTCCAGGGTCTACATAGCTGATAGCAATCCAAAGTACTGGCTCAACAGCAGCAAGCACCCTGTCTCTAGTGCTTGGCTGACAACCATTAATCAACGTCTCAAACTCCATTGGTTTGGGTTTTTTAATATATATTAAAGATAATAGAAGAACAGCATTATCCTCTGAGAGTGGACACTTCCAATCAGCTGCTATATGTTCAAAACACTACCTAGCTCATTACATTCCGTCTCTCTAAACAGATCCCACCTTATAAAAGATCTTGCGTGGAATTAACCAGGAAACCATCTGAGAACTTGAATGTATCAAAATAATATGTCTTCATCCTCATTCGAAAAAGCCAATCCACGACTTAGCATATCCATTCATTCTTCCCAATTCCGGTCAATTTGGTTAGTAATTCCTCACGAAGCAAACCTCGACACAAGTATACTATCAGGTGTAAATAGCAAAACAAAAAATAAACAAAAGTTGATGTTATTTAAATTCAACAATCGCACTCCAAGAATGTACACTATGCTGAAAACAGTTCTTCATATAACTGCACTTCGCCAATCTTGATACAACAAAACACTTTTGAGATAAATATGATATACAACATACAAACCCAACATCTCATAGCACCTTAAAATGTTCAAGTGGTATAAAACAGCAAAAAAAAAAAAAATGACGGTTATAGTAGTCTCCACGCTTCAACAGTAAGGAATAAGTAGATTAGAAAATATAGTTATTCAAAACACTTCAAAATTTTGACGAAGGTTAAATCAAAACCGGAGAAGGTGACTCTGTTTGTTAATCTTGAAACCATTGTTTACCTCCCTATCCAAACAAATTCAAACAATAAAAAAAACCAAATTAATAAAATAACTACACAGACAGATCGAATAATTGATGTTCAAGATTAACAAACTATTAAAGCTCCATGACTTCATATTCATACACAAAAAGTAATTCCAAAATAGACACACAAACCCATACACGCAAAAAGAACCCTAAGTTGTGTTAATTCAAAACCAATCTAATTCATTAATTCTAATTTACGAAAACAAAACTTGAAAAATGCAACTGAGTCGAATTAAAAGACAAACAATACAACCATTAAAAAAATGCAAAAAACAATCCAATTCATAATCCTTATCATATTCATAAACCTAAATAGAACTAATCATCAAATAATACACAATCCCACTGGAGTAAATA
The DNA here is from genome assembly GCA_014905375.1 of Phtheirospermum japonicum. Lineage (NCBI taxonomy): Eukaryota > Viridiplantae > Streptophyta > Magnoliopsida > Lamiales > Orobanchaceae > Phtheirospermum > Phtheirospermum japonicum. Next base: position 1,053,695 of record BMAC01000220.1, on the reverse strand, counting down.
TAATTTTCATAAAAAAATTGACAAATTAATTTTCAAAAAACACAATCTATAAACACACAAATTCCAAAACAAATTGCAGAAAAACTAATCAGTTAATTTTCATAAACAAAAACCAAATCAAATTTAAGAAATAACCAAAATTAAGAAACATCTAAAAAAACAAATAGTTTATCGATCTTACCCCAAGCAAATCGAATCAACCCATCACAACCTGGTTTATGAACACGAGAGAGAGAACCGTGGACTCGCTATCCGGATAGAGAGGCGGGTTTGGGTGGTTCGACCCGGTCTTCGAGCACCAGTTGAGGATGGCGGTCTCGAGGGCCAAATTTGGTATCACAGTCGAGATATCCGGCGTCGATCCATCGGAGAGCGAGGGGGCGAAACCTAAGTCTCTAAAACAGACGCTCTCAAAGGTCTGGCCAAAAGTGACGACGGCGGGATCGAACATCAAGGAATTGGAGATAGGGCAGAGGGATTCATCCGACGGAATCTTCTTGAAGGTGGCAGTAGCATATCTTGATTTGAAGAAAGTAAGAAACAAATGAATGAAAAAAAAGTACTATTTTATAACCAGACAAATTTATATAAACGAAAAGATTTTATGGATAACCAAATGATACATGTCATTTGAATGAATATAAAGTTGACACATAAACAAGGTGTCAACAGAATTAGTAAAAACTGATGTGGCATATAAAATAATGATTTTTCTTATAAATTTGTCTGGGTAATATATAAAACTATTTTATGTAAAACTGATTATATATAAAATAATGATTTTTTTACAATACACTTTTTAATTATAATATATAATTATATTAATCATTAATGAATATAATATAATATATATATATATATATATATATATATATATATATATATATATATATATATAAACACTATTTTAAGGGATATATGATAAATATAAAAAACATAATATATAAAAAGCTTCAATAAATAGTAATATATATTTATAATAATAATTTCTTACAATTCACTTTTATATAATAATATGTAGTTATATTTAATCATCTAAATAATATATATATATATATATATATATATATATATATATATATATATATATATATATATATTAATGGATATATAATAATAAATATTTTTTTAGTTATATATACAAAATATTGTAGTTCTCTTGTATTTATACATTGTAATATTATATATTTATAATATCATTATTTATAAGTATAATATATAAATAACAATATCAATTAATATAAGTTTATTCTAACATTTTATTTATTATTGTCTAAATTATGATTATCTTAACTTTATATATATAACATAACTCTCAATAACATTATTTAATTGTAATGCACTTTAAAATAATATTATATATTTATGCGATATATAATAAATATAAAATTATAATACTTATAATAAATACTATTTTAATTAATAATACAAAATTATGTAATTCTCTTCTATTTATATATTATAATATTATATATTTATAATATCATTATTTATATGTAATATATAAATAACAATACCAATTAATATAAGTTTATTCTAATGTTTTATTTACTATTTTCTAAATATATTATTATTTTAGTTTTATATATATAAAATTTCAATAAATATTATTTAATTGTAATACAATTTAAAATAATATATATTTATAATATAATTAATTATTTATAATGTATAATTCTTAACTTAATTTACTCATCTAATATATATTAAAAATATATAAACTTTCACATGTAATTGTCTTGACGAGACAATAATACCGCTTCCCTATTGCTAAGAGTTCGCGGGTTCGAATCCCACTCATGCCATATGTGGTATATAAATCGATGCGGGTTGGGATGGATGGCGGGTTGTGGGTGGTTCGGGCTGGCAGGCAGGCGGGGCTAGGCATGTTCGAATAAAATATTATTTTTTATATAAATATTATGTGAGCTGACGGGTCAAACCCGTTAGGCACCCAGGGGCTTCCTGATAGGTAATACCCGCCAGTAAATGCTGATGGGTAGGTTTATTCTGTCTGCATACATTTATCAATGCCAAAAAAGTTGAAAGGTTGTACCCGTCAGCAAACCCATCAATACCTTTTTTAATGACGGATTTGCTGACAGTTATACCCGTCTTCATTTGCTAATCTTTTACAATATGAGTAGGATTAGGTTTTGACATTCTCTATAATTGTGAGACTAATTATGTGTCAGAACTTCTGCCACGTGCGTATACGTAAGCGATTGCGGCCAAAATCAAAATTTTGACAAAATTTATACTCAAATTGGCCCAAATCTCCCTATATATTAATGTAGAATCCTCCTATTTTATGTGTCTGCTTCTCATACTTTGTTAGCTTCAAAAAAAATTCTAATAATTCGGTGTCACCGAACTTAATATTTACCTAATTTATTTCTCTTTTATATATATACCTAATTTAATATTTTTCTATTATTATATATTTTTTAAATATTTTTTCTTATTATATATTACTTAATTCAATATTTTTTTTTATCATATTTTGCCAGATTCAATATTTTACTTTTATTTAACTGATATAAGAATGTATACAAGGTTATCGACGGGTAAAATGTGTCTCAGGCCAAGTGTCCCTGCCATGCATGACTAGTTAATATCAACGATCCAGTGCCTCTTCAAGCTGATCAATATAGATCTCCATTTCGTAATCAAGTTTAATAAAAACACTACTAATGATTATACGTAACATGTGAACCATTAGCTAGAAACATGTAATAACAATAAGGGTGTAGCTAGAATTTCTCTCACTTTGGGCTATATGATGTTAAATATATGAAAATTTAAACATAATAGAACTAAATTATAGAAAAGCAATATTTATAATGTGCCAAATTGGCCGTTGAACTTTTCAAAAAACATGTTCTAGCCAAAAACACGAGAATTTTAGGTATTCTGACCAAAATATGACGGATGTATCCTTTTGATTTCTGCTTCTTCATCTTAAACAATATAAGGTGCATTTTCAAGATTCAGAATATTGTCTCGAATCCTAAAAATGTTCCTAACCCGAAAAATGAACATTAATATTAAATCGACAGTCCAACTAAAAAAATGGCTAATCTTTTTTAAAGATTGGCTAAAATATAATTTTCTTCTGACAAAAAATTCGTTCAATTCTAAAAACATAATTATAAAATATTTGATATTAATTACAAATATTACACTGTGACATGTTTAAGAAATAACCATTAATGATGTATGCAGATTTCAATATAATAAAATTACTCAATTATTGAATCAATGTCGATATTCTTAGTAAACTCTTTTTCAAAGTATAAAAGTAATTGTGAGAAAGAGAAAACGTTAAAAAAAGAAAATTAAGTTACGAGGACCCTAGTCTAATGTATTAATATGTGTATGTCTTCGTAATTTGAGTGAGATTGTCATTGCGCAAACACACATTCGGATTAGGATTAATAAATAAGATCAAGAAAAGATAAAATCGGAATACGTATAATAAAATTAAAACCAATGATTACAACAAGATAGACATTTGGATAAAAATAGTAATCTCACCTAAATAAACAACCATTATCTATGATATATAGTTCATGTACTTGAGTTAAACTAATTTAAATGAACTTAGACTAAAATAAAATTAACATGGACTAATTTAATTTAGCACCGAGTCTTTTTTAAAAATGTATTAAAAAAAATAAAACAAACTACTATGAAATATTTACTCATGGGTGGATATTCAAATATTATTATATCTTGATCTTGGGCGGATAGCTTCCATACCAAAATTAGCGCGGTTGATGATATCTATCTCTTGACTCAAAATGGGAGCAGGTTTGAGGCCCGACCCTTGGGTTTCCGACCCTCCTGGCAAGGATTGAATCCATTTCAGTCTAATTCGGCAGGGATTCCCTACAATGACACTGTAGACCAATTGAAAGGGATGTAGTGCAGCTTGGTAGCGCACAATTTTGATTCCTGACCCAATCAATACAAAATTAAGACCGGGCTGGAGGTAGCCCAACCAAGCCTCCATTCTTGATAACAACATTCCTTAATAAGCAATAGAGAAAATTATTTTTTACATGTATTATAGGTTTTTTTTAACCCTTTGCAACTTAATATTATTTCTTGTTGCCGGTTGCAATTAGTATTTCACAAGATGATTTGTTAAATGCAACTTCGTCTCATTTTCCGTCTAAAAAGTCACTAGGCTCACGCGCGTATAACACACGCTATTTTGATGTCTTTTTTGTTTGAATATCAAACGGAGGTTGTAAATAACAAATCTTGTATAGTCGAATTGTTATTTTGCAACAAGAAATATCTTAAGTTGTAAAGTGTAAAATCCGTATAGTACATGTTCTAAATAATTATTTTACCAAATTTATATTATACATTTAAAAAAAATATCTTTATGCTTTAGTAATTTCTAGATTTGTTAAATATGTATTTATAATGTGCTTTGTATTTCAATTTTTTTTTCATCTTATCAGTATTACTTTTTTTTTTAATCATTTTATAATAATCATGATTATTTTTATGTTTTCTCTCTTCTTATTATAAGTAAATATTTAGAATATTTACATAATTTAATTCTACTTTTACATATTTTCCATATATATTTTATATGTTGTACGTTTTATTTAGTTTTCAAGTTTATTAAGTAAGTATTCATAATCTAATTATAAATTATTCTATTTTACTTCTTTGATTTTTTTTAGTTTTTCAATAAAATATTTATTTATTATTTTTATATTTATTGAATATTTCAGATTTTAAATGATTGATTAGAACTTAGTTATATATATATATATATATATATATATATATATATATATATATATATATATATATATATAAAATTTTATATAATTTTATAAATTATTTTATATTTTCTTATACCTCTTTTGTTATTAAACATTGATGTCATATTTTTAAAATATGAGTATATAATATATTATAATTAAAGAATAAAATGGACAGTTACAAATTATAAGATCGTTTAAAAATAAAAATTTGGGTACCATAAAATTATTCTATTAATATGAAAAATAATTCTTTGCAAAATGTACTATATGGATATTACATATTATAACCTAAAATATTTTTTATTGCAAATAACAATCATCATATACAGAGTTTGTTATTTGCAACTCCGTCTAATATTCCGTAAAAACCCCCACCAAAATAGTGTGTGCGTTATACGCGCGTGAGCTTGGTGACTTTTTGGACAAAATATAAGATGAATATTGCATTTAATAAATCCAATGTAGTATGAATTGTAACTAACGAAATAATAATAAAATTGAAAAATGTAAAAATATTTATTGTACAAATTATAAAAAATATTTTCTCCTAAAAAATATATCATTCCTAGCCATCAATACTATCCCATGTGCCACCGGTGCCAGTTAATTAAATGAAAAATTCTTTACTATTATATTCTACCTAAATAAATAGAATAAGAATTGAACCAATTATAGTAATTTCGATACTGTCATTAATTAATTTATGAAAAAAGAAAAAGATAAACTTTACCTTTCTAATTGAGGGAGATATAGATAAGTAATATTAGCAAACAAATCCTTTTCATTTTAAAAACAGAGTGTTCTGCTTCTTTTCTTGTTGGTTTAGCTTCTTCTTCTTCTTCTTCTTCTTCTTCTTCTTCTTCTTCTTCTTCTTCTTCTTTATTTTAATAAATAAATAAATTAGTTATAGTTTAATTTTTGTTGCTTATTTGATTTAATTGTTTGAATGAATTTAATTTAGGCATTTAGTTGATAAACTAGGTATGTTAAATTATTTGATTCAAATATTTTTTTATTTTGTGTATTTCTCTTCGATCGTACGTGGGTTTGTTTTGAAATAAAATCAGAATTGTTTGTTTGGTGCACTTTCAATGATGTTATCAAGACTAAAAAATATGTGACTTGTCCGACTATTTATTTATGTATCAAGTTGATGTTGATTCTTCATACCATTACTTTAAATGTGGAAAGAGTTTTTTTTTGGGATTTTGTCAAAAACAAATTTGAAATAGTATGAGTGATCAATTAATAAGTGATTGTTTTGATTCTCCGATTTTGTACGCAACCATAGGGACTTTGTCTCTATTCTTAACTCAAGAGACAATTAGAATTCTAGATTAATATTTGTGTGTTTATGACTTTGTGGTTCACGCTCTATATAGTCAAAATGTAGATATCCCATATATCTGTTTTACGTAATTGTAGTCTACAGTAGAAAACTTCTATGTTCTGTTTTGACGTGTAAAACCGACAGCGAGGAGAGATAGAGAGTTTGATTAATATATGGGAGTTACCTCAAAACTTCCTCTTAACCACTCTTAATGGTTCAAATCATATGTACTCTTAAATTATAATTAATTATTAGGGGAGAAATTATATATATCTTATACTATATGTGATTTTTTAGGTTTACATCCTAATATATATACATACATTATATATACATACATATATATACATATACACACACACACACACACACATATATATATATATATATATATATATATATATATATATATATATATATATATGTATATGTATGTATGTATGTATGTATGTATATATATTAGGATGCCAACCTAAAACACGTACATATACATACATACATACATACATATATACACACACACACACACACACACACACACACACACACACTACTATAATGCACCATATACAACACGAGATTGAGAATATGCATCCTCCGGTCATTTAACGCGTCCCGACTTGTCGGAATATACTTGAACTCGCGAGTGAGATTGCAATTTATCAAACCCATTGTTTAGGATGCATTTTATCAAAACTCACCCGAACTTTTTCATTTTCATAATTGAAATAAAATTTTGATTTTCGGTCAGTTTTTAATGTGTGTGCATATATATATACACACAAAAAAAAATCCTAATACAAGATGATTTTGCAATGCAATAGACAAAAAAATTTAAACAATACAAGATGATATTATTTTCTTTATAATAAAAAATATAGATCAACAAGAAACTGGAGTTATATTATTATACCAAAATAATTAACATAATCCATTAAATTCAGTACTATTTATATATAATATGTTAAAACTTACATAATTTATAAATATCATAGTATTTAATCACTAATTTCTCACATTGATTTATGAGTTTATTATATATATATATATATATATATATGTGTGTGTGTGTGTGTGTGTGTGTGTGTGTGTGTGTGTGTGAATATGTCAAAATTACACCCCAAACCAAAATCCATTAAATGAAAATTAAAAAGTTCAATAATTTTTGACAAAATGCATCCTCTTGTACACGAGTTTGGTAAATTACAACTTCACTCGCAAGTTCAGGTGAGTACCAATGATTCGTGGTGAGTTAGCTGACTGGAGGATGTATTTTTATAATACTGTGTAGTATACTATGCATTTTATGACCATAAATACATTTAGAATTCAAATTCAAGAAAACGCGTGTAGTACATGAAGCGTATAGTTTTTTTCCTAATAAATATTGATAATATATATATATATATATATATATATATATATATATATATATATATATATATATATATATATATAATCTATATATATTATAATAATTAACACCTCACACTCATATATGAATGTCAAACACATGGATTTACATCACGATAATGCATGAGCATCAAACCCTATGTCCAATATACACAATAATAACACTATTCATATATGCAAGTTAGTCGTGTGGCCCACAAGCATATGAGCTCTTATGCTATAAAACTTGTTAAGGTTATATATTATCTCATCCAATTAATATGAGAGTTTCTTCATATTACCAAGAATAGTTTTTATATACACAAGTTATCAACTCTGTTATCCCTCATAAGTGCATATTCAACTCTTGTTACTTATTTGTATTCATAATTATGTCATTGACACAATTGACCGATTTATAAACACACACACACACACACAAAAAAAAAAATATATATATATATACATGAAACTTTTAAGACTTTATCATAACATTGGAAAATCTTCATTTTGACCTATTATATTGGCCACATTCCCAAAAAAATATGTTATTGGACATTATCAAACAATGTCTTCTAAATGTGTTAGTATGGATGGTATGATATGGGCCTTGGCGGGTTGAGGGTTTATGATGTTTATTGTCCCATGATTATTACCTTAACTTAATAAAATAAGAGATTTCTAACAATTATGGAAACTTAGCATACATGAGAAATCCAAATTTTAGGACGGTGGGTTAATTATGAAATTATGGTGTGAATAGGAGACGGAAATCTTAGATTGGGAAAACGTCTCTTGTCTATATAAAGAGGACACAAACCTCACTTCTATACCAAGTTTATTTAACCCTACTTTTTGAGCTCTCCTTTATCATCACAAAAAGGTACTAACTTAAGTATCGGAGGGCCTACGCCGGGGCTGTCGGCTTGGGTTTTATTTTGCAGGTCGCTCAAGTTGAAGATGCCAGTTCGGAGCTTAGCGATCTCTTTCTTGGTGAGCTAATCCTTTTGGTCGTATCACTCATAATCTCACTTTTGGAAATAAGTTTTTAAGTGAAACAATATTCGTCCGAAGTGGGATTATTTAACTGGAAATGATGGTTTACTTGGATTGTTAACACCACTAGCCAAATAATTGTTAATGGTTCCCTGCAAGAATCTGAACTCTATATTTGTGTTAGAAAGTTATTATTACAACCCTATTCTCCCTTTGTTCAAACACCATCATTATTCGTTTCTTCAGCGGTTTTAATTTGTAGCTTTGCACACGCAAGTTCTCTCACTTTTCTCGATCCATGATTAGTTGTTTATTTTGTAAACTTTGCACTTTCTATTTTAATTTATTTTAGTACAATTTTTTACGAAATCCTTTTCACTGTCCAATTGTTTATCTTGTAGATCCTTTTCACGAGATGAAGACAAAAAGAGCCCCAGAAAAGGTTTGTATTAGTGAAATATGACTTTTTAGCAAACTTTCTGTGTACTTGTATTTGTAGTCATGTTTCTTACCATATTTGTTCACCATTGAATTTTGTTGAAATATATTGCTCTCCCGATATGTACGCATAGCATGTTGTTTTGCATGTAATTGTATTATTTTTCTCATATTTTAGTTTTGAGTCGTGTTTCATTAGGGTTTTAGGTTGTTTTCTTGTTTTAGTATTTTGAGCTTTATTTATCTGATGTTGGTGATGTTTGTGCGATTCTTGGGTTTTTAAAGTTCAAAATTCTTGTTTTGTAGGTGGCTAAATGAATTAGATTCATGCCAAGATGTTTCGGCATACGTCTAGGTTCAACCCAAGGCATTGAGACCCAACATCCATGCCAAAACGAGAGAACCGAGCCAAAAGCAGCCCGAATCGACTGCCGAATCGACTGAGGACAGCTCGGATTGACTGACAGTCGATTTACTAACAACAGATTGACTGAAAGCTCTGAAATTGAATGCTCGATAGTAGCGGACTTCGTATCAGCAGGGCAGTCGATCGACTGCCCCGCAGCCGATCGACAACTGTCAATCGACTGAACCTGTGGTCGATCGACTGCATCGCAGAGACTCTCGGGATTCTTGGTGTTTTTGATGTTTTTGCCACTACAAACACCTATATAAACCCCACATCTTTCACCAACAAAGGAATAAGCTCTCCTCCCCACCTTTGCATGAGTATGGAGGTTAATTTCTCTCTCTAGTTCTTAGATTTACTTTCTCTCTCTAGGTCTTAGATTTAATTTCAAGCATTTCATTGGGTTTGTAAGCCTAAGAAGAATTCAAGTCATCACTTGGATTTTACTTTGATTGTAATTTCATTCAAGCTTTTGGATTCTCTTTTTAATTCAAGTAAGTTTTCCTTTATTTTCTTCCTTGTTCTTCAATTTCATTCATGTTCTTCATTTTATGAATTCTTCCTTAGCTCTTAGATGTATTGTTAGATCTTGTAAATTGACTATGGAATCTAGGTGAGTGACACACTTAGATCATAGATCGAGTCTCGAGTCATTTTTATTTTGAGTATTTCATATGCTTTATTCTAGTTTTTGTTTTCATGCATAGTTTCATGTTGAATCCTAGATCTACTCTTCATTTCTAGTTATTTCTCGTAAAGTTTTTAACTTTCACGTCAAATTTTGTGGCTCTTTCCATTGATGCTTTCAATTTTTGTTAATTTTCATTTTTGAAGTTTTCATGATCATGCAAGTATAGTTGTACTTTAGGCTTTCATGCTTATACTTAGTGCAACTTTGCTTTTGGTTGCTTGTTTTCATTCTTACTTGCTATTTCCATTAGGCATACGCACGAGGCATACGAAATACTTGTTTTACTTTCATAGTTAGTAGTAGTTTCATCTAGTTTCCATTTATTTCACATTTCCTCTATTTTCACAAGCTAAAAACACACAGATTCGTGCTAGCAATCGAATTTCGATAATACTAAGTCTTGAACCCACTTTTCTTATTTCAACACCGCTAAAAATCTACAAAACAAAATGGTGATAATACCAACCAACTTTTCTTATTCTCGTAGTTTTCCATTTATTTCCGTTTTCATTTAATTTTCACAAGCTAAAAATGCATAGATCTCTATTATCAGTCGAATTCCGATAATATCAATCCATGAACCCACTTTTATTTTCGTTACCACTAAAAACTTACTCTTCAAAATGGCGCCGTTGCGACTCGGCTTGGTTAAGGTTTTCGATTTGCTTGTAACTTCTTTGTGTTTCTAGCTTTCTTTTGTATTTAAAGTTTTTATTAAGCATGCAAGGTCCTTATGGCAATGGAGGTTACATTTCTAACATGGGAGGGCATGGTGCAAACCATGTTGGGAATGGAATGATGTACAATGGTTTTGGCAACGTGGGAGGGCATGGTGCAAACCACGTTGCTAATAGTGGAATAGGAAATGATAAACCCAACATGGGAGGGCATGGTGCAAACCATGTTGGGTATAATGGCTTCACAGGTACGAATGGTCCGTATGGAGGATATGGTGCTCCCAATCACTCTTCGAATATGCACACTCCGAATTTCGGTCCATATGGTGGTTATGATGCTCCCAAACAAACCCCGAATATGTCTAATGGAGGCTTTGTTAGTCCGAATGGGAATTTGGGTGGCCAATTTCCGAATCCCGGCCCATATGGAAGTCCTCATACTTACAATTTTGCTCATACCTCGATTGGTGCCAACAATAGTGCTTCAAAGCCCGATCCGTATGAGTTGTTTGGAGGCGTGAGCTTCAATTTTCTAAGTGGCCCCCACATCCGCACTATGGGAGATGTTAACAAACCGTTTTTGGATAATGAAATGGGTGGAGTTCCTTCCTCTAGGGCGCTTGAGTTGGAAAAGCAACTAGCGGATTTGAAGGCTCAAATTGCCAAGTTATCGCGACCAAAATTGGATCCCCCGTGTGCATCGTGTGGAAGGTTTGATCATGATACCACGTCTTGTCCCTTAACTCCCTTGTTCAATATGCCGATGCCTCATTCCGAGGAAGTGTATGGGGGTCATGGTTATCAAACGAGACCCGGTTGTGCTTAATCATCTTTTGCTCATCCCCCGACTCATAATCCTCCTTACCCTTATACCTACCACATGCATCCGACTTTTGGTTATGCCAATACATATATAGGTGTTACTCCTCACGTGGGTCCACTTGTACCGGTGAATGCTCCTACTCCACCTTCCGATCCGAATCTCTTGGTCATTATGGAATCTTGTCCTGTGACATCGGCCTCGTCCGATACTAAGCTCAATGCTCTTGAGGCTACGACCAATGGGTTAAAGGCTAACATAGGTCAACTAGCAAGCGATGTCCACATGCTAAATCAAGATTATGCGAATGAGATATTGCCAAGCCACTCTTTGCATACGCATACGGTCACGACCCTTGATAAGTGTGGGGTAGTTGATAATAAGGTTGCCCCTCCGTCCGAGGAGGAGGTGGTGTCTATTCCTAATGTTATTACTCCTCTTGATTCCTCCCCCGTGGGCCCCACATTGTCAAAGTAACTTCCCAATGGCCTCCACAAGTCTTCGAACCCGTACAAGGCACCAACCTCCAAATCCCCTATGCCCTCTCCTTCAAAAATATCTTTTGAAGAGTGTTACATATGGATGTGATCCGTGAATTGGTCGAACAAGTTTTATGGAGAAAATGGGCATTGAGGATGAGTTTGACTCAGGAGCTTATGTTGAAAGTTGTGGTGAAAGGAATGAGACCCTTGTTCTTAACGACGAGTCAATTGTGCTTCAATGTGCCAATGATTTGTGTGAAAAGATTGTTTATGTTTCATTAAGGTCAACGACGACATTTTAGAGGGGGAGGTGGAGTTTATTGATGATAAGATTGAAAAGCGTGAAGACTATCTTGAGGGGATCGTGGAATTGTTCGAATTAACCCCCAATGAAGACGAGAGGAGGTACAAGCCTGAGCTTAAGCCTCCTCCATCTCACCTCAAGTACGTCCATTTGGAGGAAGAGGAGAGCAAGCCGATTATCATCTTGGAAAATTCGAATTGGAAGGAAGAGGAGAGGTCGATTGAAGTGCTTAAAGCTCGTAAGGGTGATACTGGTTGGAGACCCGGAGTTATTAAGGGAATTGGCCCTTGTACTTACATGCATAAACTCGTCTTGGAGGATGATGCCGAACCATATCAAGAATTACAAAGGTGTTTGAATCCAAATTTTAAGAAGATAGTGGAAGATGAGAAATTGAAGTTGTTGGAGGAAGGATTAATGCTCGAAATTGCCGGTAGTGAGTGGGTGAGTCCCATTCTCATAATACCAAAGAAAAGCAGTATATCCATTGTCGAGGATGAAAAAGGAGAGTTGATGGCCACGAGCTCTAAAATGGGATGGAGGATGTTGATCGATGTTAGAAAGTTGAATGCGTCCACCAAGAAAGATCATTTCCCTCTCCCGTTTATTGACCACATAATGGACAAGCTAGTCGGCCATTATTCCTTTTATTTTTTGGATGAGTCATCGGGTCACTTCAAAACCACCATTCCACCCGAAAATCAAGCCAAGATGACATTTGAAATGTTTCCTTTTCATCAAAGGCCATTGTCATTACACGACGCCCCGAAAATGGTTTGAAGAACGGACCCTCCCGACAAAGAGTTATTGCTTCGGTGGATCCTTCCGTCCTCTTTCCACCATGAACCAAGAAGGGAGCTCGTCAAGCTAATGACGTAAAACAAGTGCTTTTTGGGAGGCAACCCATGTTCTTTTCATTTATTTCTTTAATTTTTACATTTCTTTCTTTCTCAATTTTTTATTATATAAAAACCCAAAAACATTCGAAAAACTAAAAAACTAGAAATTTCTTGTGTTGTCTTTTGGTTCTTTTTAGTTCTCGTTTTTGTTTTGTTTTGAGCTATGTGCATATTTTCTCGTATTTTTAATTTTTGTGATGTTTTCTTTTATAGTGTTTTGTTTCCCGACTTCAACCTTAGGCGAATTGATAGATTGGTAGTGTTCATGGAGCCGGGAGAAACAAGTCATGATCGGTTTTTGCTTGGATTGCTTGGATATTTAAGTGGACCCCACCGAGCTCGACCCAAACTCGCTCGGTTAAGGAAGCTTCTATTTCACCCTCCTTTTACTTGATTTTCATTAAAATGCGATAATGGTATTGCATGGTTTAAGTGTAGGGTGGGTAGATGGTTAGGGTCTGGGTTTTACAAAGCATGATTTGTCTTTCTTAACTCGAGCCTTGGCGAAGTGACGCTTCCTAATTGCGCATTTATATGGTTGAGTCATTTTTGTGTCTTGTGTGTGTTTATTACATTATTGGGCAATCACCATATGCTTGGAAGTTTGAATAGTTTAATCGGGTTTTTACATGTTTATGCTATATATATATATATATATATATATATATATATATATATATATCATGTGAGAACTAAATCCCTGTGTGGGAACTTTAGGAACCGCTATATTACATTATATGTGATGCTAATTTAAATAATGCAAAATTCTACTTATATTTTCACATTGCTATTTTTATGTTCCCTTGATTTTTACTATTATCTTATTAACATGTACATGATTCATAAATAGCATCACATACTATGTAATTTAGCAGGTTCCTTGTTCCCACACAGGGATTGGTTCCCATGTGAACCCACCCCTATATATATATATATATATATATATATATATATATATATATATATATATATATATATATATATATATATATATATATATATATATATATATATATATATATATATATATATTTACGTCCGAGTACACATTACTTAGGATATCTTCCAGGCTACTTAGGAGAAAGCCTTGCATAGATAGTCACCGTTATGCCAATTATCGTAGGCGGCACGAACAGTGAAGCTGATCTCGAACTCATCCGGAGTGGGTGGTTCGTCTTCCTTCATGAAGTTAGTGAAGCCAAGCATCGTAAGGTAGAACAACATCTTTTGTTGCCATCTCTTGAAGCCTTCACCATTTAATATTGGAGGCTTCTCCGCGACGGGCATAATCCGTGAGGAGTGCACCGGAGCGGTCATAGTCGGAACAAACGTCCCCATCGTACCCGTTGAATGGGTAGCTGTAATCATGGTTCTGAAAATCGAATCGGACCGGCCAGCTCAACCGATTCAACCGGGAACCGGTCACCACACTGGTCCGATTTCATGTGCAAACCGGTAGACTCAAAAACCGGTCATGAACCGGTGAACCTGTGACAGGTTCAACCGATTTTTTTGATTTTTTTGTTTTTTTTTTGTTTTATTTTTGATTTCTAATTTTTATATGAAATAAAAATTGGCGGGGTCTTATTTTTTTTATTTGGAGTACAAATAAATAAAATTATGATGGTTAATTTTATTTCATTTTGAAGTTGTTGGACTTGGAGTGATGATATTAGAATTGAAATATTTTATTTGATTTTTCTTCATTATATTTAATTCAACTACATTTTTCTATGTTGTATTGTGGTTGATGAATTCATATTTATTCATATGGACTCAACTACATTTTTCTATGTTGTATTGTGGTTGATGAATTCATATTTATTCATATGGACTCTTTGAATTAAATTCTAAAATATTTATAATCATATATTTTGTTAATATATATATACTCAACATTTACTCGTGAAAAGATTGCAAAGCTCTAAAAGCTCTTTTGATTGTGTTTTCCAAAACCCGGTGCAAACTAGTGAGTAGCCTTGTGTGAATTATCGGTTTTGCTTGTATTTTTACGGAAATTGCATTGAGGTGGCTTAATTTTGCTCGTACATGATTGAATTTGGAAATGACCTCGAGGCACATATATCACCCTTATTCTGGCCATAGCCAAATATATAGGCTACTTAAATATCCCAAATGAGCCTTGAGCCTATGCCCTGTTTCTTGTTAGCCGAGCTCAATTTTAGCTCTTATATCTTCATATAATGTGAGATGAGAGTGTATGTTGTTAGTTAGCGAGGAATGTGTGGGAAATCAATTGTGGATTTTGGGTTTTGAGTTTCTTATACATACACAAAAAAAGAGATGGGTAAAACTCCAACACAAATCACGAAAAGTGACAAAGCGTGCATTCAAGTGAAAAACCTAATTTTCAAAAAGGCCAAGTCTAGTGAAAATAAGAAAATTCAAAAAGCTTCTAAGTGTTGTGAAATGAAGTCAGAAAAGTGTGTGAGTATACAAAAGGGTTTTGAACGAAAGTTTGGTGATTTGTGGAAGGGAGAAGCATTTATAAGCTTCGAGTTCTAGAAGTTAGGATTATGTGTGTTATTGATCACGTTCGATCGTGTGTTAGCCACTATATCCAAATATTTCATACCTTACCAAAGAGGCAACATTACAACCCGAAATAAAGACCTCTTTCGATTCTTGCTTGATCATGTACAATGGGTTATTTTGAGTTTTTGATTTGTAAAATCTTGACGACATGCATGCATTGTCCGACTCGAGCGTACACACATCCCATATAACAAACACTTGAGCGAATTGAGAGAACATCCTCAAAATTCCATTTGAGGAAGTCATCGATTTGGTTTTCATTTGAGAAAGAGTAAAACGAGCAATGCTTGGCGATAACAAGTTTATGTTGATACTTTCATCATATTAATTAGGATAAGCACAAGGATTTTTCTTCTTACATAATTTTCATTGCATGTACATTCTCGATTCTTTTCGTTGTTCGAGGACGAACAAAATGATAAGTCTGGGGTGGTTGTTTTGCATGTGATTATGGTATTTTTCTCGTGTTTTTAGTTAGAGTTTAGTGTTGTTTTTAGTAGTTTTGAGTCATGTTTCATTAGGGTTTTAGGTAGTTTTTTTGTTTTAATGTTTTGAGCTTTATTTAACCGATGTTGGTGATGTTTGTGTGATTATTAGGTTTTTAAAGTTCAAAATTCTTGTTTTGTAGGTGGCTAAATGAATTAGATTCACGCTAAGACGTTCCGGCATACGCCTAGGTTCGATCCAAGGCATCGAGGTCTAAAATCTGTGCCAAAATAAGAGAACCGAGCCAAAAGCAGCCCGAATCGACTGAGGACAGCCCAGATCGACTGACAGTCGATCGACTGACCATGGATCAACTGAAAGCTCAGAATTTGACTGCTCGACAGTAGCAGACTTCGTATCAGCAGGGTAGTCGATCGACTGAACCTGCGGTCGATCGACTACGTCGCAGAGACTCTCGGGATTCTTTGCGTTTTTTACATTTTTGCTCCTACAAACACCTATATAAACCCCACATCTTTCACCAACAAAGGAATCAACTCTCCTCCCCATCCTTGCATGGGTTTGGGGGTTAATTTCTCTCTCTAGTTCTTAGATTTACTTTCTCACTCTAGGTTTTAGATTTAATTTCTCTCTCTAGATCTTAGATTTAATTTCAAGCATTTCCTTGGGTTTGTAAGCCTAAGAAGAATTCAAGTCATCACTTGTATTTTACTTTGATTGTAATCTCATTCAAGCTTTTGGATTCTCTTTATAATTCAAGTAAGTTTTCCTTTATTTTCTTCCTTGTTCATCAATTTCATGCATGTTCTTCATTTTATGAATTTTGCCTTAGCTCTTAGATGTATTGTCAGATCGGATCGTTTTTATTTTGAGTATTTCATATGCTTTATTCTAGTTTTTATTTTCATGCATAGTTTTATGTTGAATCCTAGATCTACTCTTCGTTTCTAGTTATTTCTCGTAAAGTTTTTAACTTTCACGTAAATTTTGTGGCTCTTTCCATTGATACTTTCGATTTTTGTTTATTTGCATTTTTGAAGTTTTCATGATCATACAAGCATAGTTGTACTTTAGGCTTTCATGCTTGTGCTTAGTAAAACCTTTTCTTTTGGTTGCTTGTTTTCATTCTTGCTTGCTATTTCCATTAGGCAGACGCACGAGGCATACGAAATACTTACTTTACTTTCATAGTTAGTCGTAGTTTCATCTAGTTTCCATTTATTTCACTTTTCATCTATTTTCACAATCTAAAAACACATAGATTTGTGCTAGCAATCGAATTCCGATAATACAAAGCCATGAACCCACTTTTTTTTTTTTCAATACCACTAAAAATCTACAAAATAAAATGGCGATAATACCAACCCACTTTTCTTATTCTCGTAGTTTTCCATTTATTTCCGTTTTCATTTAATTTTCACAAGCTAAAAACAAATAAATCTCTATAATCAATCGAATTTCGATAATACCAAGCCATGAACCCACTTTTGTTTTCATCACCACTAAAAACTTACTCTTCACATGTATAAACATTTCTTTATTGTGTTTGTGTATTTAGCTTCAGAATGTAATGTGCAAGCATTTTGTTCTCCAAAGCCAGCGAGAAATATTGAGCTAGCAAGTAATCTATTGAGAGACGAGAGGTCACCCGTTCTCGGAAAGAAGTGAAGAGACGAGAGGTCACCCGTTCTCGGAAAGAATATTGAGAGCAGTACTACCTCGTGGGTATAAAGGGTTAGATTTCCAATATGAAGGGTTGTCAGACCCCACTCGTCATGTGCAAAGTTTCGAAAACGAGGCAGTGTTGAGAAAATATACGGATGCTGTAGCATGTCGAGCCTTCTTATCTACTTTGAGAGGAATAGAGCAAGACTGGTTCCATCAACTGGCACCAGAGAAGATTACCAATTTTCAGGTCATCAAATCGGCCTTCTTAAAACACTTCGCCAGTGCTAAGTTATATATGAAGGAAGTTCCCGCGGCTACGAACGAAATGAAGGAAGGGGCATTACATCAATGATTGAGAAGTGAAGACCTACGCAAATCATTGGATAAGCGGTCTGCACACACGTATGAAGAGGTTTTGGATAGGTGTGCAAAATACATATAAATAGAGGAGGCTGAGGAGGAACATACGTTAATCTTCGAACAGGAGATCACAGAACCAGAAAGGACTACTCCTAGGAGGTTGGAGCCTAGGAGGGATTTAAGGCGAGTTGCTCGGGCGCTCTTAACCATTGGAGCAGATGGCAGAGGGATAACGAGAAATGGAGGAAGAATATGGAGAAATTACGATTTCACACCCTTGGCATACCCGCAAGCGAGGGTGTTCATAATCATGGAGTGCCAAATACCTGATGATATCAGATGGCCGGAAGGCTATACCCGAATTCCTACTAACCCGAAATATGAGTTCTTTTGCAGGTTTCAAAGTAACTAAGGTCATTCAATTGAGCGTTGCATGCATTTAAGGGAGGAGATTGAAAGGTTAATTAAAGCAGGGCATTTGAAGGAGGTAGTATACAAAGAAAAAGAACCATGGGAGCAAAGACAACCACTGCCCCCGCCACCTCCAGGAGGACCTCCGCCAGCGCAGGCGGAGGGACAACCACGACAGGAGGGGCGAACACGAACTGAACGAGGAAGAGCCACATGGAACAATAGATGATGAATAAACATGATATTCGACGGGCTAACAGACAGAGATACAAATAATGCACGAAAGGACATGCGAAGGCAGCTCGCTCGGGGCCATGTGAGGTTGCCGCAATTAATAGGCGACCCTCAGCATCAGGACCAGTGATTTCTTTTGGGCCCGAGGAACGACGTGGTTTGTAGATCGAACATAATGATGAACTCGTGATTGAGGCTGAGGTGGCAGAAAATGAGGTCGGACGGGCATTCGTGGATAGTGGGAGCTCGGTTAACATTATCTACCGTGAGTGCTTGGACCAGATGAACTTGAACGTAATTGTACGACCTGTAAAAACACCTATTTACGCTTTTAATGGCGCACATGTCATCACTGAAGGAGAGATGGTACTCCCGGTCGCATGGGGAAAAGGTGAGCTGCGGGTAGAGAAGGAACTGAAGTTTTTAATCATCAAAGGGAACTCAACTTACAATGTTATATTGGGGAGACCTACTCTTAACGAATTCCATACGGTTACTTCCACCTACCACATGAGCATAAAATAACCGATAGGAAAGAAGGTGGGCAAAATAGTATTGGAGCAACAGATCGACAGATCATGTTATCAGATGACTGCTAAGGATTTTGTACCTTCAATGCCTAAAAAGAAGTTGACCTCACCAAGATGTTTGAGTGGGAACTTTTGATCAAGAATGTTGATGATATGATGAATTGTTGTAGGTTCATCACCAGTGATGAGGATATCATCAACATAAATGAGAATGAGAAGTAATTTGCCCTGTTGTTTAAGAAAGAAGAGAGAGGAATCTGACATGGAGTTCTTGAATCCCAGCTGAATTAGGGAGCCTTTAAGTTTGTCATACCAGGCCTTGGGTGCCTGTTTAAGGCCATAGAAGTACTTGACCAGCTTATAGCCAGAGTGAGGGCTGTTTTGATTGATGTAGCCCTCAGGTTGTTGCATGAAGATTTCCTCCTTGAGATCACCCTTCAAGAATGCATTGTTGACATCTACTTGTTAAATCTGCCAGCTTTTGGTGATAGCAAGAGAGAAGACTAATCTGATGGTAAGTGGTTTGATGACTGGACTAAAAGTGGCAAAATAGTTAACACCTGCTGTTTGTTGAAAACCTCTGGCCACTAACCTAGATTTGCATTTGTCTAACGAACCATCTGCCTTCTTTTTTACTCTGAAGATCCATTTGTTGTTGATGACACTCATATTTTGGGAGAAAGGTACCAGAGTCCATGTGTTGTTGTTAGTGAGAGCCTTGAATTCATCATCCATGGCTGCTTTCCATAATGGATGAGATAATGCTTCACTGACTGTTAAGGGTTCTGTGATAGGTGATTGATGTGTGAGGAAAGTTTTGGGTTTGTGAATACCATTTTTAGCTCTTTTTACCATGGAGTGTGTTGAGGTAGATTGAGGTGGAGCTTGAGGTTGAACAGATATGATTTTCTAGGTGGTGCCTGCTGAGTTATTGCAGAAAAGTGAGATGCATGATCATTGTTGGATGGATTGATTGATGTTGTTGAGGATGATGTTGTAGAAGGAGATGAAGTATGGTTAATAAGTTGGGTGATAGGATCAGGTGTGGGGAGAATAAGAAGATGAGATGTGATGTGATTGGAAGGAGAAGATGTCTCATTGAGAAAAAGAGATGAATAAGGAAAGTCTTGTTCATTGAAGTCCACTGTCCTGGAAATGTATATCCTGCCAGATGGATGAAGAAATTTGTAACCCTTGTGCATTTGGCTATACCTTAGAAAGACACATTTATAGCTTCTGAATTGTAGTTTTGAAGAGTTATAGGGTCTTAGGAAGGGAAAGCAAGCACATCCAAATGTTTTGAGGAAACTGTAGTGAGGTGCTTTGAGGAGGAGTTTCTGATAGGGTGAGATGTTTTGTAAATATGGGGTGGGTAACCTGTTTATGAGGTATACTGGTGTGTTAAAAGCATCCCACAAAAATTTAGATGGTAAGTTAGTAAGAGCCAATAGAGAAAGGCCAGTTTCAGTTATGTGTTGCTGCTTTCTTTCAACTAATCCATTTTGAGGGTGAGTGTGTGGACAAGAGTGTCTGAGGAGAGTTCCTGTGGTATGGAAAAAATGAGTGAGGGCTTTATATTCCCCTCCCATGTAACATTTTATGGCTTTCAAATGACAATTGAACTGTTTTTCTGCCATTACTAGAAATTTTTTGAAAATTGAGGCAACTTCAGATTTTTGAGTCATTGGATAGATCCAAGTGAACCTAGTAAAATCATTCAAAAACAAGACATAATATCTGTAGCCATCAGTGGTTGAAATAGATGCAGGGCCCCATACATCAGAGTGAACAATTTCAAGTGGTTTATTAGTAGTATGGATTACAGAAGGAAAGTGCATTTGGTGTTGTTTTCCTAGCTTACATGCTTCACAGAATGATACTTTGTTAACAGAACAAGATACATGAATGAGTTGCAATACCTTTTTCAAGGTGTTATTACAAGGATGTCCTAATCTATTGTGCCAGAGGGTTTCTTTATTGCTGCAGTGTAGACGAGGACACTGACTTGGAGGTTTGTTGGGCTGGGAAATGGATGTATAAAAAGCCACTGGATGTGATGAGTTGAGATTGGAAAGGCGTGATAGATCAAGCTGATATAATCCATCTTTAAGCTTGCCCTTCGGGAGTACCTTGTGTGAATTCAGATCCCTAACAAGATAATAAGTAGCATGAAACTCAATTAAGGCATGATTGTCTTGAAGAAATTTTGAGATGCTTAACAGATTGTGAGTAATGTCAGGAACATTTAGCACGTTTTTGAGAGAGCAAGAGTATGAGGGTTGTAGAGTTGGTATTTTAGTGGTTCTAGTGTGAATGATAGGTATAGAAAAGACATTGCCACCAGTTAATTGAGCCTTACCCTTGTATGGAGCATGTAGATTTAGATTCCGAAGGTTTGAAGTGATGTGATGAGTGGCTCCACTGTCTAAGAAACATTCTGAGGTTGATTGATGGAGAGCTTCATGAGGAGAGTACATGTTGTGGTTTGGAGCAGGTGTGAATGGATATGAGTAGGTGTTTGTGTTGTTGTGGAGAGGATTAGTGGTTGGAGGCCTCGAATTGTAACCAGAAATAGAGCCAGAGTAAGCAAAATTGGCTTGCGCTGAGGGTTGGTGCATGTTTGAGGTGTTGGTAGGACCTGAGAATTCAACCCTTGGAAATTGACATCAAAACGCTTGAAGCACTTACTGGCTCTGTGATTGTTTTTGCCACACGATTGACAGACAATTTTAGATCCTCCACGGCCAAACCGACCTCTTCCTCGGCCTCTACCAGCATAACTAGTTCTAGCTGGACGATAATCACCAATGATTTTTTGAGCAGACAAATTTGCCAAAGGATTACCAGAGTTTTGAGAAGCTTCATGAGGAAAAGAGGATTGCATCTGAGAGAGACGCAATTCATGTGTTTGTAGGATGAATTGGACTTCAGAGAGAGTCAGCATATCACCACGGGTTATGAGATTAACAATGACACTTTCATATTCAGGTCCTAAGACACCAAGTATATACAGAATTAGGTCATCATCTTTTAGATTCTGACCCGCAACCTGAATTTGATCTGTAAAATTCTGCATCTGCATCACAAATCCCTTAATGCTTTTGTCTCCTTTTTTTTAAGTTTGTAGTTGAAAGCGCAAATTCATGGCTCTTGGTTTGGACTGATACCTAAAGATATTTTCAAAGGTGTTCCAGATTTCAAAGGCGTTTTTGCAGCGACTAACATGACCTAGCATGTTCTCAGAGATTGAGCTTAGCAGCCAGCTCATCAGGAATTGATCACTGCGATTCCAGATTTTGAACTTTGGATTGATGTTTGCTCCAACCCTAGCCTCCAGAATGTTCGATTGATCTTTGGTGAGATATTCATCAAAGCTGTGCGCACGAACTATAGCTAAAATCTGAGAGCGCCAGTATGAGTAATTGTTCCGATCGAGACGAATTGTGAGAGTATTTAGGGTTGGTAGAGTTACTGTCGCCATGGACGAAGCTCGGAGAGAAAGGAAAAAAAGGAAGCAGAAAGCGTGCTTGGCGAAGGACCGAGGATGAAGAATTGGATTTGATTTCTTTGATTTTGTGGCTAGATTGCTTGAAGGAGGTGAATCTTGACTTTCGCCATTAACAACTTAATTGAGCTTGACGGGAGCAAAAAAAGGGAAGGGGCAAGGAGAGAGAGAAGTTTGGTTGCTGATACCATGCTAAAAAATTGCAAAAAGTCTGAAAAATTAATTGTAACTTTTGATTGATTAATTGATTACAAGGACTGGATATTTAAAGCCCAGTTTCAAGCTTCACAAAATCCACGTTTTTGAGATAACAGAATAACAAAAAGCTATTAACCCTAAACTGACTTAGAGCTAACCCTAATTGTAGTTAGTTACAAAACTAATTCCTAACTGTATTGCCACGTCATATCAGTAAAATACAAAGGTATTTAATAATTCATAGTTGCTTTTGAACTATCCGTTGCCCTCATTTGCCAAGTTTTGCAGTCTTTTAATCCAAGAAGAATCTTAGAGAGGATTATCAAATGTGCCCAATGTCGGTCCCTCTGATAATCCCATGGCTATGATGGCTAGACACAACTCTCAACTAAATTCAAGGTTTCAAGTTGTTAAGGACAAAAAGAAGATCACATGCCGCATCGTGGTTTCTCAGGTCATACCATTGATAAGTGTTTTCAGATCATCGGTTATCCTCACGATTGGAAAAGTCCCAAAGGTCCTAGGTCATCATCCTTGCACTCTGTCTAGATAAATGCTTCTGGATATCAGACATCATCCTTGTAGGCATCTGGAATTCAGACTCCTATACATGATACTACTCTGAACAGGCCCACACAGGATAATGCAATGAACTCTTTTTCTACTAGTTACATGGTTGAGAGACTCTTGGCATTTTCTAAGGATCAAATGCTAAAACATGTTCACACTGCTGCTACATCTATATCAGGTATAACCACTTCATGTTTTTCATTATTTCCTTCTGATGTTAGTTGGATATTGGACACTGGGGCTACTGATCATATGATTGTAATTTTTCACTGTTCACAAAAGCCCCACAAATCATATCTGTACCTATTATTCTTCATAATGGTCAAACAACTCATGCTACTCACATAGGCACTGTCAAGCTCTCTGACACATTAACATTGCATAGTGTCTTATATGTGCCATCATTCACTCATAATCTGCTATCTATTTCAAACCTTACTAAAACTACAGATTATGATGTGCATTTTTCATCATCTCAATGCTTTCTAAAGAATATGAAACCAGAAAGAAGATTGGTTTTTCTAGAGAAATACATGGCTTATACTACCTTAACACACACATGGCTGCTCATACTACTACACCTCGGGATTCAATTTTATGGCACTCTAGATTAGGCCATCTTTCAGCAGCTAGAATGTTTTTAATTCCTTATTTGCACTCTAGGAAGTGTGATTTTAAATCATGTGATATTTGTCATTTTGCAAGACTAAAGATTATCATTTCCTGTTAACACTACTTCTTCCAATAGTATCTTTGAACTTGTTCATTGTGATATATGGGGACCATATTCTATTGATCTCATAATGGTTTTAAATATTTTCTTAGTGTTGTTGATGATTCCTCTAGATGTTTTTTTTTTTTGATGAAGTACAAGACTGAAACTGGTACTCATTTGCAAACTCTTTACAGTTTGGTTTTAAATCAGTTCAACGTCAAATCAAGACCATTAGGTTTGATAATGGCACTGAATTCATTTTATAAGACTTTTACAAAACAAATGGAGATTTTTACCAAACTAGTTGTGTTAAAACTCCTCAACAATATGGTATAGTAGAGAGGAAAAATAAGCACTTACTTCAAGTTGGTAGAGCCCTCATGTATCAATCTAAGGTCCCTCTTTCCTTCTAGGATGATTGTGTACAAACTGCTGCACACATCATGATAATCATCACTTTATGCATGTTTTTAGTAGTTCTTATGTGTTTAATGTAGCGTTCTTTATGTGTCTTTTGGTAGTTTTTAAGGTCGTTTTTGTTCTTTTCACTTTTTGGTTGCATTTGTGTAGGAACGTTGAAGAGGAGCGAAGTTGAGTAAATTTAGAGTGCAATGATAGTCATGTATACAAGAGCACGAGTCGAGGAAAATGGGAAGTGAAAATCCACAAACATAGTTAAAATATCAAGAAATCAAGGAAAGCATGCTTTGGGCGTGTTATAAAACACGCCCATATTCGCGGAGAAAAGTTGAAAAGGAAGAGTACAGGAGAAAATATGGCCTGGTCGTGTTTTAAAACATGGCTATGTTTTTGTCCTGCAGGCCATTTTGGAAAATATGTCAAAGCCGTGTTTTTGCAATTCTAGGCCTTTTTTCGTCCTGGCTATGTTTCTGACCGAATAGTGTAATTTTACGGTTTTGGGCCCCATTTTCTCTATTTTTCGAGGGGCTATTAGTAAAAGAAAATACTTGAGGAACTATAAATAATAGCCCTACACTAGTGGAAAAAAGTCGATCAGAGGCGGTTCAAAACAGCCTTTAGAGGCGGTTCTGAACCGCCTCTAATACGACCGACGCTTAAAGTAAAAAAAACGGGCGACGGTTCAAACCGCTGCTTAAAAGAGGCGCCGGGTGGCGGTTCTTAGTTAGAACCGCCACCAAAAATATTGA
>BMAC01000220.1:994674-1028079 GCA_014905375.1 Phtheirospermum japonicum | reverse complement strand
CGCCGTTAAATCGGTCATTTAACGGCGGTTTTCATAAATCCATCGTAGAATCAATCATTTTACGACGATTTTTTGAAAACCGACGTTAAAATTAAACTAATTAACGATGGTTTTAAGAAAGCGCCGTGAATAAATAAGTATTCATGGAGGTTACTTAAAAACCGACGTTAATTAGTTCATAAATTAATTATTTCGGTAGATTTAACGTCGGTTCTATTAGAACCGCCATGAGTAAGATGGCATTTTACGACGGTTTCAGTAGAACTGCCGTAGAATCACTAGTGGAAAAAAGTCGATCAGAGGCGGTTCAAAACAGCCTTTAGAGGCGGTTCTGAACCGCCTCTAATACGACCGACGCTTAAAGTAAAAAAAATGGGCGACGGTTCAAACCGAGGCTTAAAAGAGGCGCCGGGTGGCGGTTCTTAGTTAGAACCGCCACCAAAACTATTGAAAATCGGTTGAAACCGACGCCAAAAATAGAACCGGGTGGCGGTTATAAGCTTCAAAACGCCGCTTAAAACCAAAATCGGGTGACAGTTCTTAGTAAGAAGCGTCACCAATAATTACTGATAAATAGCATCGGGTTCGTCAGGAACCGATGTCGTTAATATTAACATCGGTTTGAATATAACCCATCTAGATTCTAAAATAAATAATTAAAAAAAGAATTAAATGCCCATTTTATTTTACCCCTCATCCCAAATTATAAATACCAAACAATTTCAATTTAATTCATATTTCATGAAAATTAAATTAATCAATATCAAATATTAACAAAAGAATTCAATATACTTAAAAAAAATATTTTACATTAAAATTTTACAAAAAATACAATAAAAAAAACACAATTAAGCCAAAAATGACTTATCATTTCTCTAGAGTCTTAGTTTACCTATCAAAATTTTGTATTAACTTAAAACAATGAAAGCATGAATAGAAAACACAGACATATCCTCTTCGATACCGATATATGTAAACCCCCTCTTGATGCTTAATATCCTCTTCATTTAGATCTATGATTTTTCCGTACATTATTAAACTATCAAGATCGATCTCCTTGTTCCTGGGATCTATTCGTACCTGCACAGAAGACCACAAAAACACAGACATCCAGTAACCCAAGATTTTATGGACAATTTCAAGAAAACAACATACAAACCAACATCGAAGCTTAAATGCCACAAGGAGGCATAATTATTGAAATAAACTGACCTTATCAAAGTTAACCATAAAAATAGCAGTGGGCTTAGGTCTGTCTGTTTTTTCGACAGGAAGTTCCCTCATGGTCTATGTCAAACAGGTAAGAATAAAGCTTCTCAAATTCGGTTTCTACAGCTGTTGCCTCAACCTCAAACAAAGGAACCTCCCTTCCAAAATCAGTCTGTAAGCTATAAATTTAACAAAATTCTAATATAAAATCTAGAATAAAAGAACTCTAGAAAATGGTTTCACCTCTCTTGCTGTGCCAGCTGGAGTCATGGCTGCTATCGGTGCTTTCTCTAATGCTTATCAATTCTGCTTGTCCAGTCTGCAGTAGGATAGGAGTTTTTTGGTCATTTCCCTAAGTTGTAATTTTTGTAATAGTCCCTAAAAAGTAGTCTAGCATATTACTAAAAAGACGTTTCTTATCAAAGTTTTCAAACACTACGATTTGTAATAAAAAATCCAGAGACTCGTTACTATGATAATAGAGATTTGATCTAAATTAATAACCAACCTCTTGTTCAGTGTCACAAAGCGAGCATATGACCTGAAAAATACAAACGGTTTGTCAAGAATCTTATTGATTAACTAGAATTACCAAAATATGAAGAAAAAAAATGACAAGGATCGTACTAAAAATCCTACCTTCTCAACCAAGTGCCTCGGAACATCATGTCTGAGCTTTTGGTCAATGCAACTATTCTAATAACAACGAAATAGACAAA
Organism: Phtheirospermum japonicum; assembly: GCA_014905375.1. Classification (NCBI taxonomy): domain Eukaryota; kingdom Viridiplantae; phylum Streptophyta; class Magnoliopsida; order Lamiales; family Orobanchaceae; genus Phtheirospermum; species Phtheirospermum japonicum. The sequence continues at coordinate 1,026,151 of BMAC01000220.1, read as the reverse complement.
TCATCTCACATTTCCGCGGTAGTTGGATATTAAACCCAAAGTGCGAGGCCCACACTTGTGAAACTGAATGAACGAAAAATTACCTTTGCATCGTTATGAKAATGATGGCAACTGAATATTTCATTGCAACAGGGCGCCCTAATGCGGCATCTCCGATGATAATGTGAACATCTGTCAATCAAGCAACAAAATATTAACATCAAAATCATATCATCAAATGTACCATCAATAACAATCGACATGTAAATCCAGAAATACATACCCCTATTCCAGATATCCTTTATRAAGAGCAACATACAYAAATATCATTCTTCAATTGAACCATGGACATACAGTCATATGTAACATGGGAAAGACAACTAAAGCTATCATATCAGGCAGAACAGGGCTATCACAGAAATTTTTATCTATGTAACATGGGAAAGACAACCCCATCAGTACAAGACTAGATTGACGCAGCAGAATATCATAAAACCCAAGGAAAMATTCTAATACTATAACCATCACAAGAACTATTAGCCATTAAGGTCATCATTCTGGGATGGTAGAAGAGCTAGAAAGAACAGAGAAAGTGCCATTTAGCACAGATCAATTCTAATCAGTAGGAAATGGTATCATCACTATGAAACTTTTACAAACCAAGTACTCTTAGAGATAGTAAATCAAACTTAACCGACATTGTAGGGTCTATAATCAAACCAGTGGCAAGCATAAAGCACTTACAAATGATGCCAAACAATTACCAAAACTGCAAATTTCATAACAGAACTTAATTTTAAGAGAATAAAAATATCTCTGAGCAGATGCCATTCAGGAATAGGTTATAAAGAAATTCAGCATGCTAAGCGAGATAGAGTTCTTCAAACCCATTACTCAATGCGGAAACAAAGAAACCTTATAAAATGATGACAAATAATCCCACAATTTCATGTCTGCTGATTGACAAATTGTATTTCATGAATAAAAAAAGATATACACAACACTGCATTTACAATTGCACTTATTGGRACACCAATTATAACAATAACGAAAACATCATGTTGTCATTTGTTTCTGAATCAATGAGAGCAAAATCATGGTCAATGAAAACAAAATAGAAGAGTTGCTTCAGTTCACAAAGGAACACTAAAAATCTGAGTTCAAGTTAATGGACAAAAAACAGAAAAGGACTTGGCARAATCAATGGATAATGTTCTCYAATCTGACTGGTATCTGTCATATGAGCAAGTGAAAAAWGAAAGGAACAACTAAYAGAGACAAACATAGCCAGTGAGTATATACTTTAGTGTTCCACTATGACGTAGAGAAGTCTACAGAGCACGTCGTGAGTTTTGAATCCAAGGATGTGAAAGCAATGTTTTTGCATCAGGCCTCTGTCGAGCATCCTGAAATTTCAAACCAAACCTTAAAGAGCGATGATGCAATGGTTCTCAATCACATTAATTAGGCAAATTGGATCTTTTCTGTGGTCATGTAAAATAAGAGTAACAGTCTAGCTAGATGTCCTTGATCACAAATTGATAATAGATAACATGAGAAAACATGAGATTGAAACCACAATGCCCATATCTGGAAACTTAATAGAGAAACAACCAATGTTCTAGCTATAAGAGGTTAAGAAAAGCAGTCCATTCCCAAACGCTAGGTGGAACAAAACATATTTAGGAAATGACTCGGCACATTGTTCATTCATTCAGTTTGTCAAATGAAGATAAGCAACATTATGACTTGCTACAAAAAAATCAATCTCACAACCAAAAAGTAAAAGAAGAAATTCAAGATTTAGTTTGTTTTTTTTTGCAAGGGTATAAGATTTTTTCCAGAACAACAAACAATGTCTTGGTCTTAACTTCCCAGAAGAAGAACAATGCAAAAAGGAGGGAACATATAATCCAAGTAAAATGAAGTATATTAGGATTTTCTTTGACCAACAAAATTAAACAAAGAACAAGTCAAGGAACTCCATATCACAAATACGCCTCACTCGATTTTTCAGCTAACCTTCTTAAAGCACTGACGCAAYAAYATRAGTGATAGCTGGAGATAAACTATCTGGAATTGGAGGATGCTCATCCTGGAAAACAAGAAATGAAATGCAAAATTCAATGAAGTAAGAGTAATTGCTGCAAACAGATTTRATATACTTGCCRAGTATGTTCWAATGTTTAATTATCCACTTKAATACTTATTTTAATTCAATTGAGGTTATAATAAGAGGGGGAAAGGTAAAAACTAATTAAAGCAAATCATATCGAGAGAAATGAAGATAGAAGAAATTTTTTAGGAAAAAAAATAGTACTTGRTAGTTCTGCATTGTTATGGACAAATATGACATCAGGAAGCCCACCAAAAGACTTTTATTTATCACTTATAAAGAATGTTGACAACAAGAAAACTTACTTTTGAATCAAACTCTTGGACTTCTTCCACCAGTTTAAAACATAAGTCCCAACATAGTGGAAGAAGATCCGAGAAATRCTYCTCTGAGAAATTTGCATCTTCGATATGAAAATACAGAGACCATGATGCTGCCAACTGAAAGATGAAAGAACTCTTACAAAAACATAATAAAAGACTTAAACCATATAAATATAGTTTTAAAATGAAATGAATCATACCCTAACTTACAAGTCTTCCTCCTGAAGTAATTTTATTAAAGCACAATATACTGGTCGTCTGGTGTCATCCTTAATCTATACAAGAAGCAAGATCAGAATCCATTATGTCAGGTAGTAGTTATATAAAATGGATGGCATAGTGAAATCAGATCATCCAACAATTGAGCCCATCTCCTACTTAACCCATACCATATTTCCATACAATGGAGAACATAAGAAAGTCATGCTGAAAATCCCATTGATTACTTAGTGCATTGAGATTTATTGATTAGAAGAGAGAGAGAGAGATTTCAAATGGTCATCTTATAAAGCAATTCACTACTTTTTGAATATCAAACATTAACAAATCTAACTTTATTGCAAATAGCAAGTTCACCAAAAGTCTGCTTTACTGATCATCAAAACAAATATTGGAAATACAATTAGACTGTTGGAAATTTTACTTTTATAAGATTTCTAAATGGCATCTTTCATAATATACTGCCAATCTGGAAAAATGTCAGCCTAAGTAGAAGCATATCACTGGAAAAATCTAAGCACGAGCACTACACATTTCAGATCTACAAGCATTTATCTTCTTACAACTTTCTCGTTCAAATAAACATCTCAAATTAAGCATGTCGTTAAACTCAAAGCAGAAAGACCAAAAAGAAACAAACATATTCTGAAGGAGAAAGTTTGCTAATGACATATTCAAACAGCTCATCAAGCAGTCTACCTCTGAAACCCATTGCCCCAATATCAATGCAACTTTCCTGTGGATGATCTGCATGTTTGGGTGGCTATTTGTGAGCTCAACAGATAATGCACCATTAAACCTACAGAAAATTCCCGGAATGCTCATCATAAACTCAACCAGAAGAATATAAAAAAGTTCAATAGTTGATAAAAAAGTGTGTGCCAATGTATTACATAATGAAGGCGTGGTCAATTTAATATTATCACATATACAATAAAGTTTACTGGAAAAAGCAGCACGCTTCACTGAAACAGATATAAACTTTCAAGAAAAAACAACAAGAGTAGGAGGTGCATCAGCCAGGCCAGAGGATATCCACAACCAAAGTGGTCAGGCCTCAAACGTCCTCCAAATAACCACAGTACATCTAGAACACCTGAGCCCTATTTGGTATAAGATGGGTAGCACCCTATTACAGTGTCTGGATACCCGATTGAAACTGGACACCCCGTAATATTGTTTAGGGAAATAGTTAAATCCCTATAAAAATTAACCAAAATTAATTCATCTGCAAAATATAATCAGTTCGAATTGCTGGTTCAACCTATTCATCTGTAAATATACGCGGAACTATAGAACATGAAGAAAAAACATAAAATCGAGGTTAAAAAAGCAAAGAACTTACCACCAGAGCATTCGACTAAAACTCAAGATTGAAGAGCTGTAATTGTAGGTGTGAATTTCTTCGATTTCAAAGGCCAAGTAAATTCAAGGGACAATTAATTTCAATGGATAAGTGAAACGAATGTTTGAAAAATTTTCGAGAAGAAATTTCAAGCGCAGATTTTTGAAGGTCTAATTTGGGGCTGCGGTATTATGATTTTGTTTGATTATAAGCGACGATTGTGTTTGGAGCGCGTCTAATGTGTCATTATAGGAGACGGTTATATGTTGGAAGCGCGTCCAAAAGAGTCCGGATGTATTGGCGACGATTCTCCCAATAAGCGCAGCTCGAATACAGAATTTGAGGCGCTCTATAAGTGGCGGTTACTTAAAGAACCGCCGCCAGGTGAGTTTTGGTGACGCTTCCCCCTTGGACCGCTGCCCGGTTATTTTTTTTAAGTGTCGGTTTCAAAAGCAACCGCGGCTTTTAATATTATTGGTGGCGGTTGCAATTCAATAACCGCCACCCGGACTCGATTTTTTTTATTTTTTATTTCATAAGCGACGGTTCCTTTCAAACAAGCGCTACCTTTGCACCTTTTGCAGCGGTTTCTCGTTGAACCGTCACTTATGCGCCGCCTCTAATCGACTTTTTTCCACTAGTGCTAGGACGTTATTTTAGAACATAATTTGGAGGTTAGAAGATTGCAACAACAAGTAAAAAAGTACGAGAAGAGATCGAATAAGTTCTTGAAGAAAACTTCACAAATACTTCAAAGTAATTTTATCTTTGGTTTGAAAACTAAAACTTGTTAACATGATTTCTCCTTTCTTGGTTTTATCTTGTTAAACTTTTTTTTATTTCAATTCAAGCATGAACTAAACTTCTTGTGTGTTTGGATTGAGATGAACCCTAAATTTAACTTATGATTGGGTATTAGTTGATTTATATTATTTTAAACTTTTCATTCAATTTAATTGTGCTTTTTATCAATTTCCTCAACTCGATAATTTTGGTTTATTTGTTTGGATTTGTTCTTTACTTTTAATCAAATGAATCGAAGCAGAGTAAGAACACGCACAAGTAAAAGGAGTTGCATGCAATTCTAGACATAAATCCTCCAGATTAGGGTGAAACCTAATAGGCAAATCCAATATTCGCATTGCTATCTTGGAGGGTTTTAATTAGGAAGAAATTTTGGTTAATCAACTCGAGGTTAGGACTAATTCACTCGAAACTCGAGTTTTCAATTAAAATAGAGAATTTTTACGGTCTTAGAAACCGTGAAATAATATGTGATTTTAGTAGTCCTTAAGGGACTATGATGATTTATTTGAGTACAATCACAAGGTAAACTTAGGGGGATTCTACATTCAAACACATTCTTCTCACATATTCATTCTTCAAAAAAAAATCCTTCTAACTTTTCGTCTTGTTTAATCACTTGTTTAGTTTATTTACGTATTTTTAGTTAAATAGATTACGAAAACAAATTTTTATTCAGTATATTAAATAATAAAAAGACGGTTAGTACTAGTAATCACAATTCTCATGGGAACGATATCCGGTGCTCTACAGTTATACACTATAAACGATCGGTACACTTGCCGAGACTCTTATAAAGTAGCTTTTTAGTCGTGACATCATCAATAGAGTACCTACACTTATTCTTCAAAACTTAGCTCCATTTGAAAAACTTTTTAATAAAACCCTGACTATAGCCACTTTAGAGTTTTGGTTTCTTGGCTTATGCCTGCACACTCACAGCAATTAGAAATAAGTTTGATCCTACAAAATGTGTTTTCATTCGATATCCTATTAGCTCAAAAGGTTACAAACTATATGATCTGGACAAAAATAGAACTTTCATATCAAGAAATATTATCTTTTGTGAAAATAATTTTCCATTTTATAACCTCCAATCTCAGCCTGACAACACCATTTTCCTCAACTTTTCACTGATTTAAATTTTGATAAGTACATTCCTTCTTCTTCTATATAATCTAGTGCACACCTTTCTGAAGAACCTATGGCCCAACCATAATCACAACCTCATACATAATCAAATATTCAATCCCATACTTTTATATATCCATGACATACAACCTCCCCTACAACAAACACTAGAAGATCTACAAGATTCAGAACCACTCCTTCCTACCTACATGTTTATGTCCTTGCCTTACCATCTTCTATAAATAACCACTCTGCAAATACAGTACAAACATGAAAATAGTACAATATTTCTAACCAGTTATCTACATCTCAATTATCCACTTCTCATAAGGCTTTTACCACGACCACCAGCCATATTATAGAGCCTCAAACTTACAAACAAGCCAACACAAGCACTGAATGGCAGAATGCTATGAAAGCTGAACTAACTGATGTTGAAAAGAACAATAACTGGAAACTGAATTACCTGCCAACAAACACTATATTAGTTGCAAATAGGTAGTAAACACGAGGCTGCTGATACCATTGAAAGGTACAAGGCAAGACTAGTAGCCAAAGGCTACGCCCAAGAAGAAGGATTGTATTACTTTGACACAATTTCACCTGTTACAAAGCTCACAACTATAAGAATGATCTTAGCCATTATTGCAACCTAAAATTAGCACCTTCACCAACTAGTTGTCAACAATGCCTTCCTACATGTTGACTTAGATGAAGAGGTTAACATACAACCACCTCCAAACTACTGTAGTGACAACAAAGTTTGCAAACTTCACAAGAGCTTATATGGGCTTAAGCAAGCATCCAGACAATGGTTTCTAAAGTTTCACAATATGTAATTAACTAGTGTAGATAGGTCATTAATTCTGAACAACAGAAACTCTTTGCAATGGTAATCATCTTTTCAAGCTTTCAACAAACTCTTCAATGGCGAATCAATTGTTTAACAATAATTTAGGAGGTAATATGAATTAAAAGATTAAGGGTAAAGTAACAAATTGGATATAATTTATGAGCCAAAAACTTATTCTAAAAAAAAAAAAAAAGAATCATGAATTTGAATATAATATTTCAATACTTCTTTTGAATTATATTCAGATTTAGAATTTAAGTGAATATGAATTTGAGTATTTGCCAATTATGTCTAATTCACACTTGATAAAGAGCATTTCACAATGCAGATGCAGCGTAGAAAACGGGGTTTCCATTCTCGCGGCATAGAATCTTACACTCCAATCCCATTTGACACAATCCAATAATTATTCTTTTCTTGATTCCATTTTCGGGCAATTAACAATAAACACGATGGTGCACTATACTGGAACTCAAAATACGAGTTTTTTTTATAGACAACTATATAGTATTGCATATCACGGAACCTGTGGTGAGCAAGAAACAATAAACTATTCAAAGGAAAATATTTTAATTATTGAAGGCATTTTATGCTTGCTCGTGGTCATAGACAAAACTTTGACCACGTGGCTTGTTTGAATCAATTACTTAGTGGTTTAAACGTGTGCGGAAGAGTATTTTGATTCATAGTAAACCATTAAAATTACTGTTGTAATCAAATTAACTAAAACTGATCCCTTGCCTTGCCATGCCAATTTATATTACATGAGACTGCTTTTTGTTTTGGCTAAATTAAAGCATAAAAAGAAAGGGAATACGAATACACAGTTATAGTAAAATGTACATACTGAAAACAAAATATGCTCCACACATTGAGCCATATATAGTTGCATTACAATCTCCACTGCTTGCTCAGTTACATTGAACTTCTGACGTGCGAAGAAAAAAAAAAGTATCCGAGCATCTATTGTTGCTAACGAACCATTTTCTTGAACTTTTGAAATTTCGGGTTCAAGAAATTATAGGAAAAAAGGGGTTTTTTCTGGAGATGAAAATATATATTACATTAATGTTTTGAATTCGTTGGTCATGATATCTTAAAAACGCAAGGTGCTACTAGGGTCAAATAATTAGGTCGGTTTGTGCGGAGTTAGACGAGATATAGATAGAATTAGGTGGTGTCTATCAAAAAAAAAAAAAAAAAATGTAGTGAAGGATTAGTTGGGGCTAGCAGGAATTTTAGGAGCAATCAATCGTCTCCTTCAATGAACGAACAACACAACATGGTGGCGCATCGACGGATAATATAAATCCTGGCTCGTTGTTCCTTTATTAAAGATGCACATTTTCTTGTGAACCCATTTTTATTGCCCTTTGATGATGATGATCTCTTTGAAGAAGAAGAATCCCTAATTTTCTTGAATTGAAACTCAGCCATTGTTCTCTCCTTGTTTAAATTGGAATTCGTGGAATAAGAAGATGAAGAAAAAATATTGAACCAAAGGAAAACAGCAAGATTTTAATTTTGGTGAAAAAAAAAGCTCACAACTTAATTAATGAAGCTGGACCGTTTGATGAGAACATTGGGTAAAGGAGATGGATATATATAGCACGAGAGGTGGAGGAGTATATGTGGGAAGGTTCCTTGCATGGGAGCTGTAGCAAATATTAAATTGAACAATGTTTGATACACACTCCAAAAATAAATATTTTATACAACTACACTTAAAAGTTAAAAGTGCTACTATTATAATATAAAAATGTAGCAAATATTATATGAGAATCGATATTTGCGCGTAAACCAGGAACATGTATGTTTTATTATATTATTATATGTCATGTATAATACTAATTAAGAATTAAGAGAATAGTAAAAATTAAAAGAACATATGAATATTATTATACATGCCTAAAAGTATATAAAATAACATTATATATTATTTAAAATAACATTACATATTTTGTAATATAGCAGAGTTCATAATTCTCAAAAAGTTATAGTAGGGTCTCATCATTACAGATGTATGTGTGTGTATGTAAAAATATTTTAGAAACATTTTTCACTTTGGGAATTCATTGATATTTAGTGTTATTATTTTGATTATTTGTTAGATTGTCCGATGCAATTCAGAGTGTTCAAAACAATGTATAAAACAATAGTTTGCAAACAACGATAAAATGCACTAGATAAGTGTTACGTGATAAACTCAATCAAATTATGAGGACGTACATAAAGACTCAAACCTAAAACTTACGCTCTAAAAATCCACCATACTTAGGTGTCAAATTCCTTATACTGCTGTCTGTCTATCTATTTTATAAAAATGAGAATGGCAATTACATTAACACATTATGCATAATTTAAGGTTTTCTTTTTGAAGATTGATTTCAGAACATGTCTTTCAAAACTTCAGAGTAATTACACACAGCAGCATTGCCCACAATAGGCAAACCAATATACACACATATATGTATACCCCACATGATCTGGGTTTTTACCTTTTGCAATTGGCCTTTCTATCTTTGATCAATTCATTAAAGAAACCTCTAGGGCTTTGGAGGTTTTGTCAAATATGAACGATAATGATACTGTGTGTGTTTTGAACGTGATTAATGATTTATGAGACTACTTTAAACACTCTGCCGAGAAGCTACTTAATAACGTTGATCAAATTCCGCCAGTCGTATCCCTTTCTATTCTGATTATCTAAATGGAACGAAGGTTATTTTTATTTCTTTATTAAAAAATAATTTGATATGATGATGTTTTCTAACTTTTCCTATTTAATTCTATTTTTAGAAGTGGCTTTGTGCCATGCACGCATATAGCGGAAAAACACATTTTGAATGCCAAGCAGAATGGATATCAACTCGTAGGATACGAATTCCTTATATTTCTTTTAGTTGGGTAAGTAATTGTTTTGATAATTAATTTTGAACTTTTTTCTTAATTAATTAAATTTATAATGACTGTGTTTGGTTGTTTTTAAATTTTAATGTCTTTCAGTTTCCTTGCTATTAAATTTGGCCTATTTAAGATTCACGGTGATTCATTTGGCCAGCTGGACGAATATCATGTCTTAAGTGCGAAATTGAAGAGAGTGAGGGATCTTTGTCGGGCAAGGGCCCGCCATTTTCAATACTTGAAACAGAGCTGTGACGATGGTTCGGTTGTAGATATATACGTGGTTCAAGTGCATGCTTTCTTATTGGTTTTTCGTTAACAATAAACCCGGGAGGGTGAAAAACGAGGACGGTCTTAAGAAAATTTAAGACCGTCTGGGCTGTATTGAACCGCCTCTTAAAGTAAAAAAAATCGGGTGGCGGTTCAACCCGCTGCCAAAAACAGAAACCGAGCAGCGCTAACAATAATACTGATCAATAACATCGGTTTTTTAAGAACCGATGTCGCTGACACAGAGAACATTAACATCGGTTTGAATATAACCCATCTAAATTCCAAATAATAATAATAATAATAATAATAAATAATTAAATGTCCATTCTCTTTTACGTATTCTCATCCCAACCTATAAATACCAAACAATTGCAATTTAATTCATATTTCATGAAAATTAAAATTAATCAACATCAAATATTAACAAAAACACCCAATATACTAAAAAAAAAAAATTTACATTACAATTTTACAAGAAAAATAAAAACACAATATCAAACAGGGCATTTTTCACATGAAATACCCAAAAAAAGAAAAAAACATACTTACATTCTTGGTAGGACACAAAATATGAACCAACACATTTGTTTTCCCTTCATAACAAATAATAACTAAAATTCCAATTCCAATACTCATCTCATTCGTAATATTTATCAAAAATAAAATAAAAATGTTAATAAAAAAGCAAAACTAATTAATGTTTGTTAGCACGTAAATGCTAGCAGCCTAATTACACTAGTCGTGTAATAATGAGTTTGGCTGTTTTGAACCGCCTCTAATCGCTTTTTTTTTTACACTAGTGTCTACAATTTGGAACCCACACTTTCTACCAAAATGAATTTGCCTCTTCATTGGCAAGGCAAAAAGGGTCTATTTACAATTTCGATACATAAATTGAGGGGCACTTGATACTTTAGCAGTTCAATATTTTCGTACTAAAACAATACGAGGCATGAAATAACTAGCTAATAAAATTCCTTAAAAGAAGTTAATAAGTGATGTTTGACCGGTCGATATTGTTTGATCTAAAGATACTATGCCCACTTTCCTGTACAATTACGCAGTATAACAGAATTTGTACTACCAAATCTAACATGTAAGCAAATTAATGTTGTAATGAATGAGTACGAGAATCGAGTAAATAAAAATGAATAAGCGAAAAGGCATGGACATTGCCATTGCTTCTTCACGTGATTTAGCTACACCTAGTATTTTGTTGACGTGATCCGAGTCCGGTGTTTTGTAGTTGACTGCCCGGTCCAAGTTAAGTTTTGAAAATGGGCATCTGTAGACTACAAATCATATCGATTTTTTTATTCCTATTTTTCAGGTATTAAAATAATGTCAAAATTATTAAAACAATACTATACTGGTTGAGCCAACAATTGAACGAATTTTTCATTTTTGATCCTCATATTTTTTATGGAACGAATTTGAATTAAAACTACCACTTATCCGAACAAAAAGATTAATTCACCCAAAAATAAAAATATGTGTTCGGTGACATGATAAACCTCCAAGCAGCTCCTGGCTACCAAATTGACTTACGGAATAAAATCCAAGCCGCACAACCCAGGTGTAGGTCCTCCGATACTTAAGTCAGTTCTTATGTAAAAGTGATGTGCAAGAGTTCAAAACATAGGATGGAATCAATTTAGAGAGAAAAGTGAGGATTGTGTCCTCTTTATATAGACAAGAGACGTGTTCCCAATTTAGGGTTCTCATCTCCTATTCAAACCACAATACCATAAATAGCTACCGACTTAATATTAAGATTTCTCCTGTATGCTAATGTTTCATGCAGAAAATATGAAGACTGAGATTGCTTGTTCCCTCCTTGAAACTGGCCTGACCTGCTTCACAGAAACAACATTAGAAACGACCACCGGAGGAATTTTGGTAGAATCCTCTCCGATACTTAAGTCAGTAATCGTTTTATATCGGGATAATAGAGTGAGTATTCAGAATGTTATACCTTCTCCGGCCTCCAAGCCAAGATATTTATAAATCCACCTAGGTGGGGACCCTTCCGAGATCTCGAAAACCAACCCACGAATCTTGGGCCGTTATATCGAACGACCTGATCAGGCTATTTTCCCCTGGAATGACCTGATCAGGCAATTTGTTCAGGAAAGACCAAAGTTCGCCCGGTCACCAATTTCCTCGTAGTCCTGATCTCAATAAAACCTCGCCCCCGAGCTGAGGTTAGGTCAGGGCATGTTTTCTCGAGCTATAAGCCCATCCATCTGTTCTTTTCTCCCTTGTTGGGGTATCAGCTCAGGTCATCCCAACCAATTTTGCCTATGTTGTTTTATAGCTCGCCCCTTGCTCAGGTCAGGTACGATTAGGTCGTACCAATCCGTTCCCTCCTGAATGGTTGGGGTGAGTTGTAACGCCTCGGATTACACCTAATCGATTGGGATTCACAACACGTCTCCTCAAGTACTGTACCTTGACACGCATTAAATGCACAGATCCTGCCAAATCTTCCTTTCCCTAAAATACTATTTTCAAAACCTATCTTTTCCCTTTCTCCCGCTATTCATTTGCCCACTTCTGCCATATCGTCTCTGCCAAGACATTGTCTTCTCCTCCAATTCGAAGTTTTTCTTTTTCTCACCAAACCAAGTACTTTTTCGATCTCCCTCAAAATTTTCCGATTATGTCTTCTTCTTCTTCTTCTTCTTCTTCTTCTTCTTCTTCTTCTTCTTCTCTATCTAACGACATCCTCTTCGGTAATAATATCCCTATCTCTCTCCAATGAACGGAATCCCCCCATCCAGGGAGGTTCTGGCAATATTGTTTCAATGATCAGCGATCGGACTTTGGGCCAAGCTAAGAACTAAATTCCAGATCCCCAATGAGTTTTCACTCGAGAATCCTGATGCCGGAGAGAGGGCGTCTTAGCCGCCAGCCGATCATCTGACCTTTTTTGTCGATCAATTCTACGCAGGGCTATGACTTCCCATTAACCCCTTTATATCGGCGGTGGCCCTAATGTATCGGATTCCTGTACATCAATTTCTCCCAAGCTCTTTTAGGATAATCATAGATTATAGCCTAGCCGCATGATTTCCTGGGCTTTTACCCACAGACCAACAGTTCTATTATTTATTTCAAGCCAAAAGTTTGTCCTGGATTTTTCTATTTGTCTGCCCATGTCGGTGTTCAATTTCTGACCGACAGCCCTTCTTCCCATAAAGCCTGGCGAAAGAAATTCTTTTTTGTCCACTGCTCGTGCGACTGTGGTTTTTCCCCAGTATCCATTTGAAGTCTCCCTCCTCAGGCCCATTTAACCAGGAAGGAACGACCCCCTTCTCTAGAAAAGGTCATCCTTACTCTAAACAAGAACCCTTTCCGTCTAACCAAACTTCTCATCCCCTCTGTTCTGGACTTCTTCAATTCTAGAGAGGAGACCGACCTTTTGTCATGTGAGATCGGTATACGGAATGAGCTACCCAGCTCTGCCCTCCTTTTGTTCTAATCTGGTTTATTTAATGAAGATATGGTATTGTTGTGGTAATTTTGTTAACTTCTGTGAATTTTCTTACAGTCACAATGATGAGAAGGATGCTAGAGGCTCGCCAACAGGAATCAGCTGTGCCTCCAAAGAAACGATCCCATGAAGATCCATCTAGGTCTGGAGAATCCTCCAGACCAGGGGAGGCAGCTGCACTGGAAGGGTGGTCAGGCCTGACGTCGAGATGCCCACTCTAATTCGGGAGATGAGCAGATGCTCACTCCCCATAAGTGTGCTCGGTCGGGGAAGGGGGTTTCTTCTAGAGCAAAAGTGGTGAACCCCAACTTGAATTTGATTATTAGCACGTCGGTCCTGGACTGCCCCGGGGAGGTGGAAGTGCAGTTTGTTCAAGGGCAATGCCCGGCTTCTGATCGCTGTACTTAGGAAAAATGGTCTGATCCGGAGAGCTGATATAATCCCTTTGCTAGGATGAAGTGAGGGTAACTATCTCTTTCGTCCTTCTATCTTCTCTCTATATATATTTTTCCTTTTTTTTAACCCTATCCTTTTGTTTACATTAGGCTTCCACTAAGAGATGCATTCTGGTTGCTTTGGATAGGGGTGCCCTCATGAATGGAGATTTGGCTAAGGAAAATGCTCTCCTCAAGGTGAAAGAAAAGAGGTTAATTAGCCTCTGCAAGGAGAGAGGGTCCGAGCTGAAGGGGCTTAAGGCCCGGGTGACTGAGCTCGCGGTGGAACTGAAGGAGGCCCGAGAAGGGGAAGGACGGGCACGGGCTACAACGATAATCCAAGCTGACGCAGCTCAGACGCTAGGAAAACCTTAAGGGAGGCTCGATGGGAGGGCAAAGTTTCTTAACTCCGAGGAAGGTCTGAAGCTAATTCAAACAGCTAGGGAGATAACCCAGCGAGCCTTTCACCACTCCGAGGAGCTCTATGCCCTTCTCATTCCTGAGGCTGAGGTATACTCTCACTTTGGCCTCGACGCGTATGAGAAGTGGTCCCAGGGGGAACCCCTCCACCCCTTTGATCGACGCAACCCCTTCAAGGAGGCTCCTGAACCCACAATCTTCACTTATGTGAAGGAAGATGATTGCCTTCACAAGCTCGGGGCCCCAGATATTGCTGAGCATGTTCTTTAGGTCTTCCAGACTCCTGCTCCTGCTCAAGGTTCTTCACCTCACCCAGAGCAAAATGTGACTCTTGCCTTGCCAGCTGATGTATCCTCCCCCACCTTCGCTGGTCTAGGTGAGCTACCGGGTGGGTCCCCCCACGGCGATCTTAGAGAGAACGCCAGAGCGGGCGAGCAACAGGGAGAAGAACTCAGCACGCAGGACTACGTGGTGTGAGCGGGTTGTTTGTCTATTTTGGCTGTTCTGCATTTTTTATATCTGGCCTGTATTTTGATCAATATTGTTTCTATTTTTGTCCTAGGGTTTCCGCAAGTTTGGGAAACCCTAGTACTATTATACCTTTATCGCCTTTTATATAAACAGTCTTTTCCAAATTGCATTCTTTATTATAGCTTCAGCATCTTTGATTGAAGAGATAGATACTCTGAAAAAGAAAAATCTTTCATTTTTCAACAAAAATTTCCATCTTTCTGAGGAAAATGCCCAACTTCATGAAAAACTCTCCCATTTGCGCAAGCTCTTGGAAAAAAAGAGGCATAAAAAATGTCACTACAAACGCGAGTGGACCAAACTTCGCCAGCTGAATTGTCAACTTCAAGAGGAACGGGCCGATCTGCTCGAATCGGTATGCCGTTTGACCACCGCTGTTGGTGATGCTCACTCTGAAACCGAGCGAGCAAATAGATACCGCCACCGCCTTCATAAGAACGAGCGAGAACTGTGGCGTATTTGACGAGTTTTAGCTGCTGACCGGAGGACCTCCTCGTCCCATCCTTAAGGCTTTTCTGATTAAGTTTTTATTGTGAAGTCATAACCTTTGCATTTTCTGATAACCCGTGGGGTTTTGTTCCTTGTAGTTTCTTTGAATAATGCCAAAATTTTTCCTTTTTCTTAATGCCTTGTGATTTTTATTTTTCTCATGTGTGTAATTAGATCAATTCTGTTTTCATAACGGATATCTTTACCTTTTGATTGAATATCTGGGATCTTGCCTTTGACTAGTCAATCTGTTCATGCATTTATAGAATGTTCATTCCTTGGCTAATTCTTGGGGCTCGTGCCCTTAACCGACAATCAGGTTAGCTTCTGGAGTATCCATCCCTTGGACAATCGGGCCACTTTTTTGGGGCTAACGCCATTAACTGACAATCAGGTCAGGTTTGGGATATCCATCCCTTGGCCAATCGAGCCAATATTTGGGGCTCATGCCCTTAGCTGACTATCAGTTCAGGTTGGGATATCCATCCCATGGCCAATCGGGCAAATTTTTGGAACTCTCGCTCTTAGCTGACAATCAGGTTAGGTCTTGTAGGGATATCCATCCCTTGGCTAATCGAGCCAATTTCTGGGGCTCGTGCCCTTAACTGACAATCAGGTTAGGTTGGGATATCCATACCATGGCCAATCGGGCCAATTTTTGGGGTTCACGCCCTTAACTGACAATCAGGTAAGGTCTTTTAGGGATATCCAACCCGTTTCCAGTCTGGCCAATTTTTGAGGCTCACGCCCTTAACTGACAATCAGGTCAGGTCTTTTAGGGACATCCATCCCTTGGCCAATCATGCCAATTATTGGGGCTCACGCCCTTAACTGACAATCAGGCCAGGTCATTTTTAGAACACAAATTAAATTGATCACAATTTCTTCTATAAATATCCTGGTACATTAATTTCATGTATAGTATTTTCACAAGTTTGCTACGTTCCATGCCCACGATAGTTTGAGTCCGTTCGCTTGTTCAAGTTCATAGGTTCCCCCTATAAAGATCTTAATGATCTTGTATGGTCCCTGCCACGCAGCCTCCAACTTTCCTTTGGCCTTTCCTAGATCAGCTCTGTGAAGAACCATATCTCCTATTCGAAATTCCCGCTTCACTACCGACTTATTATAAGTTGCTCGAATTCGGACCCTCATGTGCTCCATTTTTACGACCGCTCGTTCTCTCTTTTCCTCTATTAGGTCCAATGTATCTTGCCTTAATAATTTATTCTACTCATTAAAATTTCATATTCGATGAGTTTCCACACCAATCTTTGCAGGGATCATGACATCTATGCCATACACCAAACTAAACGGTGTCTCTCCCATGCTCTCTTTAGGATTAGTTCGGTACGCCCATAGAGTCAAACTGAGATCTTCGACCCACTTGCCGCCTGACCTTTCTAGGCGCGCTTTAATCCCTTGTACTAAAATACGATTAGTCACCTCGACCTGGACATTCGCCTGGGGGTGATATACAAATGTGAAATGCTGCACTATCTTCATCTTCGTACACCAGGCTTGAATTTGAGCTCCCATAAACTGCGTGCCATTATTTGACACCAGGATCCTTGGGATACCATCGACACACCACATTCTTCCACAAAAAATGCATTCCTACCTCCTCCGTGATTTTTGTTATGGCCTTGGCCTCTACCCATTTACTAAAATAGTCTATAGCCACTATCAAGAATTCCCTTTGGTCTGGAGCTGTAGGTAAAGGCCTGACTAGATATATCCCCCATTTTGCAAAAGGGCAGGGAGAGCTCATTGTCATGAGCTCCTCTTCCCTTCGATGTACTAGGGGAGAGTGTTTCTGGCATTTTCCCATTTCTTCACAAAGTTCTCCGCGTCTTGCCTTAGTTCCGAGCCCGAGATCCTCCTGAACGAGCTGGTCTCCCCTTCTACCTCTTAATGTTTTCCTACTTACACATTCTGTAATTTGGCTTCTTCCTTTAAATAAAACTTTATTTTTGTGCAATAAATTTTTTTTTAGCCCGCCATGAATGAATCGCGTGTTATAAAAACTTACACCATTTTCCCTTTAACATTAGTACCATCGAGCTATTTCATCAAAACCTACAATCCTTAAAGGTTGCATCCATAAAAACCATAAAGTAAGAGATATATAAACGTCCTAATCATAAGAACACCCATATAAGCATCACCCAATACCATAAAACCTGTGAAACATAAGTTTTTCTAGAAAGTTGGAACACCATAAAACTTGTCGACTTCATAACATAATGCCTCAAGAATATCTCTATAAACATAGAACCATTTTAACCATGAGCCTTTTCATAAGGTTAGAATACCATAAAGTTTGATAACTTCATAACACAACTTAAGTACTGTCTTATAACCATGAAATTCCTCATACCATGTATATGGCGATTTAGCGCAAGATGGCCTAGAGAAATTACCGCATATCATGACAAATAGAACAATAGTAAAACCAAATCATAATAGATCATAAATAACTGAGAAACTGCTCGGACCTATATTAAATCATAGGAGATCAAGAAAACTACTTACTCCCCCATGTTAGAACAATGCGAGCAACATAAAACAATTAGGTCGCATCAACTTAATAAAATTAAATCATAGGTGACCAAGAAAACTACTTAGTTCCCCATGTTCCAAAAATATGAGCAAAGAAAACTACTAAGTCGAATCACCACATAATCACAAAATATACTATGTAGACATCCAACAAAAAACAACCTAAGGAATGTGTTAATCAAACACATTCAAAATAATAGAGAACATGTTAATCAAACACATTCTCTTAAACACATAGTTAAGCAAGTAAGGAATATGTTAGTCAAACTTACTCGCAAACACATAATCAAAAGATTGCAGAGAACATGTTAGTCAAACATATCCTCCACAACTTAGATCATAAAACCATCATAAACCATATCTTACCTAAAGGAAGCGTCAGCCCATAACCATAGAAACCATCGCCGACCTAATAGAAGCATCAACCCATAATCATAAAAACCATCACCAACCTAATAGAAGCGTCAGCCCATAGCCATAAAAACCACCGCCGACCTAATAGAAGAATTAGCCCATATCCATAAAAACCATCGCCGACCTAATAGAAGCGTCAGCCCATAACCATAAAAATATCACCGACCTAATAGAAGCGTCATCCCATAGCCATAAAAACCATCGCTGGCCTAATAGAAGCGTCAACCCATAACCATAAAATCCATCGTCGACCTAATAGAAGCGTCAGCCAATAACCATAATAACCATTGTAATATTGTAAAAATCTTCCTTTATTCATTGCTGATCTAACACAAGCATCAGCCCATAGCTTGTAAAAAGTGCATAAGGAAACTTAAATCTATTTCCGACCTAAAAAAGCGTTGGCCTATAGTTATAATAATAAAAAATATGACCTCATCCATTGCCTAAAGAGATAGGCGTAGTTTTTCTTTAGGTGGCCAATATTCCAACTCCTTGGTAATGCCTTTCATTCTTCGTATTTTAACACATATGCACCGCCTTTTAAAACTTTGATAACTTTGAACAGCCTTATCCAGTTAGGATCCAATTTTTTCGTAGTATAAACTGCATCGGCTCACTTCCAAACTAGGTCACCGACCTGAAAATACCTTCTCTTCACTCGTTTATTATATGCTGTCTGAATCCTTTGTTTGTATCTTTCTACGCATGCTGTAGCCTTGTCTCATATTTCATCAATCGTTTCCAATGCTCCCTAAACCAATCGCTCATTTTCTTCTTCATTGAAAGTTTCTAGTCAATGTGATCCTCCAACTATTTCTGCCGGAATGACAACCTCCATACCACAAACCAAGCTGAAGGGTGATTAACCTATGGTAGTTCACGGGGTAGTTCGATAAGACCATAAAACCGAAGAGAGCTCTTCGAGCCAAAGTCCTTCTGGTTTTTCCAATCGCAGCTTAATTCCCTACACAATAATTCATTTGGTGACCTCGACCTGTCCATTAGCTCGGGGATGTGCTACGGAAGCATATCGTTGTTTCATCCCCCATTGTCTTGCACCAGTCTTACATCATGTGCCCACTGAATTATGCACCGTTATCTGAGACTAATATTCGTGGAACGCCATACCTGCAAAAAATACTATTAAAGATAAAACCAATTATGCTATTCTCGCCAATATTCGTCACAGACTCGGCCTCCACTCATTTTGTAAAATAATCCACTGCGACCACTAAATGTTTCTTCTTGTAGGGCATCTTCGGCAATGGCCCCACTCTATCTATGATCCACTGTGCAAATGGACAGGGCGAGCTCATCACCATCATATCTTCCGTGGACACATGGATAATAGGTGCGTGCATCTGACACTTCTTGCAAGTCATAACGAGCTAGCCTGTCGTTCCTTTATTCCTGTCCAGAAAAACCCAGCTCACAAGGCCATCCCAACCAACGCCCTGCTTTTGGCATGATCTCCGCAATACCCCTCTTGTATCTCTCGCAATACTTCCAACCCTTCTCCCGTGATAAGCACTTCAATTACGGCCCAAAGTGAGACATGTTGTATAGACACCCATTCATTAAACAGAATCGTGCTGACATCTTGTCTTCTTTAGTGGATAATTATATGTTCCGGTGACCAACTTATCGAGAATCTCCCGAATCGGTGTCCTCCAGTCTTCCTTGTCGTCTATCTTCATGACTTCCTTCCCGTTTTCCAAGCTACTGTGAGTTAACTCCATTAATGTAACCCTTCTTATGTCACAAGTGCCCGATGTCCCTATCAATTTAGTGAGCTGATCCGCTTTAGTATTATCAGCTAGCGGTAGATGCTCCAATCTAAATTCCTCGAATTGGGCCACTCCTTCTTTAAACTTCCTCAAGTACTCCTATATGCGTTCCTCTCTTGCTTCAAAAGACCCATCATACTAATGAGCTACCTATTGTAAGTCAGTGTATGATTTTATCCGCCTTGCTTCCAGATCGCTTGCCATTTTAACACCTTGCAGCAATGCCTCATATTTAGCTTCATTATTGGAGGCTTTAAACCCCAACTTGATCACAAAATCAAAATTCTCCCCTTCCAGGCTAGTTAAAACAACTCCTAGCCTTGCATTGAATGTCATAGTCGATCCATCTACATGCAACAACCATGCCTTCTGTTCTGCTCCGTTCTCTGCTGAACGCACCATCTCTTGTAAAAAATCTACCAACACCTGAGCTTTAATTGCTATCCTTGGCTCATATACCACGTCATATTCGCTGAGCTTGACTGCCCACTTCACCAATTGCCCCGAGACACTTGGATTGCTCAACACCTGTTTGAGAGCTAGATTAGTGCGTACCTTAACCTTGTGACCCAAAAAATATGGTCTAAGCTTCCTCACCGTGTAGATCAACGAAATCCACCCTTTTTAAGTTCTGAATAGTTCTGCTCAGCTCCCCTTAACATCCTGCTAATATAGTAGATGGGTTTTTGAACACTAGCTTCCTCCTTGATCAGCACCGAGCTCACCGTGACCTCTCTAAAAGATATATATACAGGATCATATCTTCACATGGCATTGGTTTAGTTATAAATGGGATTTTAGCTAGGTATTCCTTCAGCTTATCAAACGCCTCTACTGCCTCCTTGGTCCACTCAAACTTGGACCCTTTTCTCAACGTCCTGAAAAATGAAAAGCCTTTCTCTATCGACCTGTATACGAAACGACTAAGTCCTGCAATACGACCTGTTAGTACCTGTACGTCTCACCGTTCGAGGATGTGGCATCTCAATGATAGCTCAAACTTTCTCTGGATTGACTTCGATGCCTCTCTATGTCACCATAAATCCTAAAAACTTGCCTGATCGAACCCCAAAAACACACTTCTTTGGGTTCAACTGCGTGCCATAATACCTTATATAACGAAGGCTTTCCTCAAACCCCCACATGCAATTCTGCCTTCTTGATCTTTACCAGCATATCATCCATATTGACCTTCATAGTTGACCCTAATAGGTCCTTGAACATCTTATACCAACCTCTGATAGGTCACCCTTGCATTTTTCGACCCAAATGTCATTGAAACAAAGTAATACATACCCGTCGAGTTGACAAAACTCACCTTAGGTTGGTCCTCCTTCACCAATGGGATTTGATGATACCCCTGTGATGCATCCATCATGCTCAGCAGCTCGCACCCCGAAGCCGAGTCGACTAGTTGGTCGATGTGTGGTAATGGGTAATGATATCTTGAGCACGCTTTGTTCAACTCACAAAAATCTACGCACATCTTCCACTTCTGACTGGGTTTAGGTACCATAAAGATGTTAGATAAATATTCCTTGAATTGGATCACCTGGATATGGCCATCTTTCAACAACATTTGTACCTCCTCTTCAATTACTTTGTCTAGTTCTGCCCCAAGATATCTCCTTTTCTATCGTACAGGTCACGCCTCTGGATCAGTGTTCAAGTGGTGTTACGCGAACTCAGGAGACACACCTGGAAGCTCCCCATCTCTAAAAGTAAATATGTCACAAAATTCCCTTAGTGGAGAAATCAATTCTACTTTCACGTTCCGTCATCCGCATTCCTATTCTGGTAGTATATTCTGGTCTGCCTTCTTATAATGTGATCTCCATGAGCTCTTCATGAGGTAGGAAATAACTCTCCTCCTCCCCCTTTTTGGAACTAAGTATTCCTCCTTGCACCTCGCCACTCCTCTCTCATTTTCCCTCACTTATTCCTTTCCTCACGGTCAACTTATTTCAAGATCTGGCGACTTGTTACTCTTATATTACTTCGCCCACCTTATATCCCGCTGGGTACATTATGCTCATGTGATAAGTGGAAGTGACTGCTTGAAATTCATTAAGGGCAGGTCGCCCTAGTATAGTATTATACACTGAAGCGGGCTTGATGATCAAGAATATTAACTCCTTTATCACTCATAGTTCGCCTTTCCCCCATGCTACCGGGAGTACTACTTCTCCTTCATTGATAACCTGTGCACCATTAAAAGCATAAATAGGTGTTTGTACAGGTTGTACCTTTATCTTTAAGCTTATTTGATCCAAGAACGCCCGGTAGATAATATTAACCGAGCTCCCATTATCTACAAATACCCTTCCGACCTCATACCCTGCCACCTCAGCCTCTATTACAAGTACATCGTTATTGTCCATCTACAAACCCCATCTTTCCTTCAGACCAAAAGAAATCACCGGTCGTCATGCGAGAGGTCACCTATTAATTGTAGCGACCTCACACGGTCCTGGGCGAGTTGTCTTTGCATGTCATTTTTGTGCGTTGTTTGAGTCCCCGTTCGTTGGTCTACCCGATATCATAAGCTCCCCTTCGTTCAACCCATTTCTGCCTTCCTATTATTGTTGTTGTCCCCCCGTCTTTGCTTGCAGGGGTCCTCTTGGAGGTGGCGGAGGCAGTGGTTGTCTTTGTTTGTGAGGCTCATTGTCTTTATATATCACCTCTTTCAAATGTCTCGCCTTTATCAACCTTTCAATCTACTCCCTTAGGTTTCTGCATCGCTCAATGGAATGCCCCTAATTATTATGAAACCTGTAAAACAACTGAGATTTTGGATTAGTAGGAACTGGCTTGTAACTCTCCAGCCATTTGATAGCATCAGGTACTTAGCTCTCAATGATTTTGAACACCCTTGCTTGTGGCATCGCCAAGGGCGTGATGTCTACATCCTCCCTCCATACTCTTCCTCCACTTCTGGTTGCCCGTTTAACATCTGCTCCAGGGATTAAGGGTGCCCGAGTAGCTCGACTTGTATCTCTCTTAGGCTCCTGAATCGAACTTTTTCGCTTTAAAATAAAAAGCTCGTCCGCAAGAGAACGGAGCTATTGTAGGCGATAAGCTGACTCGAGTTGAATCACAAGGAAGACTAATCGGAAACTATTTCAGTGTTCGATTTTACGTACGTAGAAACGAAAATAAAAATTAAACTAAACAATCGATCAAATAAAGTTTGAGGCGTTCTAACATCTACGAGGAATAAAATTTAAAAGCTTTAAAACAATTAATAAAAGCAAGGGTCTAGTGCGCCGGAGTCGTCTCCATGATAGGGGTTGTCAATCTCGATGGTTCTAAACGACCCTAAGCATACTAGATCGATAAAATTAGCCACAAGCACCATCATTTTCAAAATATAAATTCAACGCAAAGCATAAACATAATCGAATGGTAAAATGATTACGAACTGAATTAACATAATCATTCAAAGATAATAAAACATTCAAAGATAACCAAAGCCAACTACAAAAATCAAATAACATAGTGCAGAAAAACATATAATCTAGAGAAAGCATCAGCAATCCAACGATCTTCAGCGACTAGAAATGGCCTTGAACATCGAATGGCATAGAAACAACGAAACTACGAATTATTAAACGTTAATCTTGCATGAACTGAACGGGGCATGAACCGAGGGTTATCTACATTAATCTGGACCTTTCCCCCTCTTCCCAACACACTAAAATGAAGAAAACCACCAGCCTTTTATAGATTTTCCGAAAATAACCGCTCAAACTGCTGGAGCGTCGACGGTGCGTCGATCGACGCGGGCGCAGGCTACTCGCATCGACCAGGCTATGCGTCGATCGACGGAACTAGGATCGACTCTACTGAAGCTGAGCGTCGACGGTGCATCGATCGACGCGGACGTAGGTTGCGGGCGTCGGCATCTAGTGTCGGCATGACTCGGACACTGGGTAACCCAGTACATTGCTCGTCCAATCTTCGTCGTCTCGAGCTATAAAACTAAAATAAAGCAAAATTAGATTATTTCATAAAAAGTAAAGTAAAAACACATTAAACACCAAACGAGACGAAAAACATCAAAAGGAAGAAAAACGATAAAAAGATCAACCTAAACACCCTAAAAGCACACAACATACAATGCAAAAAATATGAAAATTACACACAAATATGTACAAATCAACTCCCCCACACTTAGATTTTTGCTTGTCCTCAAGTAAAATCTAATCTAAACGTAGACAAGGAAAAGCTAATTACCCGATGACTTAATTACTAATGCATCCATATGATTCAAGAAGTTAATGCATTAGATCGACTAAAAACTCAACTAAAAGGACGACACGATAACATTGAGATAAGAGATTTAGACTAGCTTCCGAACACCTAAAAGTAACGAGTTGACCTCCATGTACGTCACCCATCCATGCCTCGGCCAAAGTCTATCCCTGCTCAAACCGCCAAGTCGTCACRCGACTAGCCCAGTCATCAATACACCTCTTTAACAATAGAATCTAAAAAATAAAAAATGAAAATAAAAACTCAACTTGTACAAGGTTTTCTATTCTTGTACTTTTTTTTTTCTTTTTCTTTGTCATTTTTTTAAGAGTAGTACCCATCAAGATGAGATACAACAAAACGAACATAATTTATATCAATTAACAGTGAGAGTTCATTAACTCCATTCTTTCGTTGCTAGGTGCAACTGATAGCATATTTTCAATTTCAACACATGGAGTATTAACGTCTCCAAAATAAAAATAAAAATTACATAAAATCCTATAGAGGTTTACAGAAAACGGGGCTAGTAAAGAATATTCGACTCTTTGGAATGAAACAAGAATAGAACAGAAGACAAGACACTTCATAGACTATTTACACTTCATTCCCCATAATTACACTATTATTCGAATGAAAGTCTAAATATCCTACAAAGCATCTAACCACGTCACTTCGTCAAGGTTCCAATCAATATCAATACACACAACTCAAATCAACCACAAACAAGCATACAAAATTACTAACCAAACCAAGACAAACCCCCCCACACTTACACCATACAATGTCCACATTGTATAAAATGAAAAATTAAGCTAAGTATGGTAAAACTTAAGACAAGGAGAGATACATCCCTGAAATCGCGCTTGTGATGATGAGTTGAGCATCCAAGATCATCTAACGGGCTTCAAAGTTGAGGGGAACCTGAAACGAAAAGAAACAAAAATACACAAAAAACAAATAAAGTTAAAAGGCTTGGGTTGCCTCCCAAGAAGCGCTTTATTTAACGTCTCTAGCTTGACGACGTCCAAATTCGATGTCATCCCGGGTCTAAAAACAAATGACGATCGTGCCACGCCTTGGTATTCTATAAAAGCAAGAATCGGCGATGATAATCACCAAGGCAGGCACAAAGAGCATGTCACGAGATGCCAAACACTCCAACTAGATTCGAAGGTCGGATACGCGAGTAATCGATCACCACACATATATCAAACGGCAATTGTAGCATGGGGTGGTCGGGCACCTTCTCGACTATCTCGTCTACCACCTCAAAATCAAATTTCAATAAAGCTTCGGGTGGTTCAAAACATGACTCAATAGTCTCACTCTCCTCCAAAATCGGCATCATGACTCCACCTTCTTCACCAAGAGTCGGGAGTCTCGAATCTCCAACATTCTCCGGGCACTCCAACGGCAAAATCCCTTCTTCATCCTCCGTAAAGACGTCATCAGTTAGCACAATCGGGGCAGCAAATTCAACCAAATCTCCAATAACCTCCTCTTTACACAACCCTTCTAAACAAATGTTCAGGCTTGATTCCATACACGAAGGAGACAAGGGGTAATAATCATAGCTTGGATTATAAGCATGTAGTTCATGAAGAGCGTATGGATTATTATATCTCCAATCGTGATATGCAGCTGGGATGTGATGACCAAAACTAGGATCAGAATAATTGGCATAAGAGTCATTGTGGGCCGAATTGTAGGAATTTGATAGCGGGGCCCATTGGGGATTCGGAGGTACGGATGGGTGAAAGTAGAACGTATCCATGAATCGATCATAAATTTCCTCCCACGATCTCAAGGAGTCGGGCTCTAAATCTAGCAACCATGTTCTCGCCCGATCCTTTAGCGTGAAATAAAAAGTCGCATCTTCACTTGATCTATCGACAGGCCGAAAAGAGGAAACGTCGGGATGATGGTATTATACTCTCGGATGAAGTTCAGCGGGACTTCGCTCGGTAGTCCATGAAAAATCGGGAGTTGCTCAAGGTAGAACTCATCAAGATCATACTCCCGTATTGCAAAGCTCAAAGGAATTGCCGGTCGATATCCGTGCCAATTGGACGTTGGGAAAAACATCTCTTCATCGAAAGGTGGAGCGTTAAAGTCATCATATGGCGAACTCGCTCGATAGTTTGCTGTCTTCAATCTAAAATCTCGAGTCTTCAAAAATGTGGCTACAAAGCACAACACTCAAAAACTGAGATTAAACGTACCAGAAAGAACAAAAATAAACAGAAATAAAAAATCACAAACGAACACTAACACACAAAAAAAACAAAGTAATAATACGAACAAAAGTCAATAAAAGCAAACACCAAAAATCGATGACCTTTAGCCTTCCCCGGCAATGGCGCCAAATTCTGAATCAAACTTTTTGGCTTTAAAATAAAAAGCTCATCTGCAAGAGAACAAAGCTATTGTAGGCGATAAGCTGACTCGAGTCGAATCACAAGGAAGACTAATCGGAAACTATTTTGGTGTTCGATTTTACGTACGTAGAAACAAAAACAAAAACTAAACTAGACACTTGATCAAATAGAGTTTGAGGTGTTCTAACATCTACGAGTAATAAAATTTAAAAGCTTTAAAATGATTAATAAAAGCAAGGGTCTAGTGCGCCGGAATCGTCTCCACAATCGGGGTTGTCAATCTCGATGGTTCTAAACGACCCTAAGCACACTAGACCAATAAAATTAGCCACAAGCATCATCATTTCAAAACATAAATTCAACGCAAAGCATAAACATAATCGAACGGTAAAATGATTACGAACTGAATTAACATAATCATTCAAAGATAATAAAATATTCAAAGATAACCAAAGCCAACTACAAAAAGAAAATAACATAGTGCAGAAAAACCTATAATCTAGAGAAAGCATCAGCAATCCAACGATCTTCAGCGACGAGAAACGGCCTTGAAAGTCAAACGGCATAGAAACAATGAAACTATGAATTATTAAATGTTAATCTTGCATGAATTGAACGGAGCATGAACCGAGGGTTCTCTACATTAATCAGGACCTTTCCCCCTCGTCCCAGCACACTAAAATGAAGAAAACCACCAGCCTTTTATAGATTTTCCGAAAATAACTGCTCAAACTACTGGAGCGTCGACGATGCGTCGATCGACGCGGGCGCAGGCTGCTCGCGTCGACCAGGATATGCGTCGATCGACGGAACTAGAATCGACACTACTGAAGCTGAGCGTCGACCTAGCGTCGATGGTGCGTTGATCGACGCGGGCGCAGGTTGCGGGCATAGGCAGCTAGTGTCGGCATGACTCGGACACTGGGTAACCCAGTGTCGCACAGTACATTGCTCGTCCAATCTTCATCGTCTCGAGCTATAATACTAAAATAAAGAAAAATTAGATTATTTCATAAAAAATAAAGTAAAAAATACATTAAACACCAAACGAGATGAAAAACATCAAAAGGAAGAAAAACGATTAAAAGATAAACCTAAAAACCCTAAAAGCACACAACATACGATGCAAAAACACATGAAAATCACATAAGAATATGTACAAATCAGCTCCCACCTCCTGGTGCTACTCTTTCTGGATCGGAGACCTCCTGTCCGAAGCGTAATCTATGCTCCTCGTTAGCCTCCTCTACATATATGTACTTCACACACATATCCAAAACCATCTAGAATGTAAGTGTGGATCATTTAGCCAATAATTCTCGCAGACCTTCTATCCTTAATCCTTGGTGTAAAGCTCCCGCCTTCATCTCGTCCGTGGCTGTGAGCACTTCCAAAGTAGCCCTAGTAAACTTGGCCACATAACTCTTCAATGTTTCCCCAGGTCGCCGCACCATTGAAAAGAGATATTATGCAGTCTTTGTGTGTAACTTGGCGCTAGCAAAATGCTTTAAAAAGGACGACTTCATGACCTGGAAACTGGTGATCTTCACTGGTGCTAGCTGATGGAACCAATCTTGTGCCAACCCCCTTAAAGTAGATAAGAACGCCCTCAAGCCATAATGTCCATGTACTGCCTTAACACTATCTCATTCTTAAAGCTCTGCACATGACACGTGGGGTCTGGCATCCCTTCATAATAAAAATCCAATCCCTAATATCCCCGAGGTAAGGCCGCTCTCAATATCCCTACTGAAAACAGATGGCCCCTTGTCTCCTCACCTCCTGCTCTTGCGACCTGCCTCTGTAGCTCTCGTACTGCCTCTTGCATATCCCTCAACACGTGGGATGTAGGTAATATTTCATCCTCCTCTACTTCCACTTGACACAGGTAGGTTCTCCTGCGTGGCCTGCTATTTAAGAATGGCTTTATCCTCGTCATCATCTCCATCGGAGGATGATGGGTATTCTACCGAATATCGCCTATTTTTTATGGTCTAGATCAACTCGGGATCCGGCATCCATGGTTCTTTTTCCATACTCTTCTTCTAGCCTAGAGTTAGTGGTCCTGGGCGGTATTCCTCATCTTCCTTCTAAGCCTCATCCTCCTCGCTATCGTCTTTGCGTGCCAAGATCTTCTCTAACTTTCTCGGAGATACTGATACCATCAATCTCTCAAGGAGTCCCTTGTAAAACTGACAAGTTCTCCCTCTTGGTAACTCCTTCCATTCCTTAGTCCCAATATGAATAACCCTTTGTTTAACTATCTTTGGAGTCTTATTCTTATTCCCCTCCCCTGAGTTTCTTGCCTTTTCCTTCTGTGGCGACGTTGGTGGTGTTTTTGTAACCATCGTATCCCTTGGTTCTCCCGGTGGTAGTGTTTATTCCTCTTCAACTTGTTTCCCTTTATTTACTTCTTTCCCCTTGCTCGTCTCAGATTCAAAATCCAAACTTTGTGGTATGAACGTTCTTCCCTTCATGTTTTGCTTGTTAAAATTTTCACGTCTTTTGCTCAAGGACTCGATGTCCCTCTTTCCCACAGAAGGTGCCACTTGATGCGACCCAAAAAGATTATTTCACCAAGAAAAGAGGATATTGACCTAAAATACGTGCTCAATGATGTGATAGACCTCCAAAAAGCTCCTGGCAACCTGATCAACTTACAAAACAAAACCCAAGCCAAATAGCCTCGGCTTAGGCCCTCCGATGCTTAAGTCAGTTCTTTTGTAAAAGTGATGTGCGAGAGCTCAAAACGTAGGATAAATTCAGCTTAGATAGAAAAGTGAGCCTCTGTCCTCTTTATATAGACAAGAGACATGTTCCCAATCTAGGGTTCCCGTATCCTATTCAAACCACAATACCATAAATAGATACCGACTTAGAATTATGATTTCTCTTGTATGCTAAGTTACCATAATTATTTGAACTCTTGATAAATTATTGTAATGCCCGTGGGCTAATAACCATACCATGTCTTTAGTTCGTCGGGACCCCATACCATAATCCATATCAGCCCAACAGGGCCCAAGATCATGTTAACCATAAAGCCGAGCTTTCAATACCGAACTACCACTCAGTACCGAGCTGCCATATTACCATTTACCTAATAAGATCTCTCCACTCTCGAAACAGCTCGTCCTGTATAAGAAAGATTTCCCCTTCTAAAGGGGAGGTCACCTCATATATCCCTTCAAAACCTGCATGTTTACCGACCTAGATATTTGATGTCGTAGCAACTCTCACTCGGAAAGAGGGACAACAAAAGTTCTTTTTTTCAAAATCATAATAACGCCCGATGCAAGGTCAGACTTGACGATATCCTGTTCTAATATATCGCTTCTCTTATTTCACTAGTGTCAGAATAATTGTCACGTGTATAAAAACTCACATATAAAATCCCTCATTGTAGACTTGAATTGTGTTGAAGAATTATTATGGTAATTCTTTATGTACAATAATATTTACAGACTAACTTGGTGTAAGAACATTCCTTATTACAACCTCATGTCCTCTCCCTTTTTCAATTTTAATGTGTTAAATCACTATAATTTTCTTCACTTTCCATTTCCCCCTCCTCCTCACCCTTTTATCTCAATTATCCACCCTACTATCAAACCTACTTTTTATGAGTTTCACATGTTGCCCATTAATTTACATTTATATTTTTTTTATATTCCAGTGCTATTTAAATTTATCTATTCAAAATATTTAGTTATTTATGATTATGTATATAGAAATATCAAATGGGTCCAATTATTAAAATTAGTCCATAGGGCCAAATCTCAGCCACTCACTAGATTTAGATATGATGGATATAACTTGGATGGATGATGGTTGACTAATAAATATATAACATGTATTATTTTATACTTGTACTACTAACTGTGCATCATCAGACATGTAAATGTGCATTAAAAAACTATTAAATGTGCAAAAAAAACTGTTGGAAATTATCTTGGAGAAACATGACATATAATGCAAACATCGTTGTCTGTCTAATAATGCATCAATGTACTTCTAAATTTGAAATAACATGCGTTTAAATGTGCAATGAATCTCTATTTTTTATTATTTTTTCAACAATAATTCCAATTAGAATTTTTAAGTGTACAAATTTATTGAGAAAAATGGTATGTGTATTATTTCTTAGGTCGTAAGGAATAGTATGGTGTAATTTATTTTGGCACTATATATATTTTTGGAAACTTGTAGAGAGATTTCAATAGAGGAGAAATATTAATTGAGGAGAGTGAGAAATATAAATGATGTAATTTATATTATTTAATAATATTAACGTTCATTTAAATATTAATTGGTGCATCCATAAAAATCTATCGACGCACATTTAGAAAGGCAGAGATGTATTTGTCACCCAAAATGATTTATATCCATTGAATATAATGTATTGGATGGTTGTGATTTGGCCCTACGTACTCATTATAAGAAGTTGAACCATCACTACAAAAAAATCGGAGTTTGCTGACGTACGTCTCTGTCTTTCTAAATGTGCACCAATAGATTTTTATTTATGCACAACATTTAGTATTATTAACTAATATAAATTACATCATTTATATTTCTCTCTCTCCCTAATTAATAATTTCCCTCTATTGAAATCTTTTTATAAGTCTCAAAAAATATAAATATTGTGAAAATAAATTACATCATATTATTCCTTACAACCTAAGGAACGTTACTCATACCATTTTTCCCAACAAACTTGTACATTTAAAAGTTCGAATTTAAAATATTGAAAAAAACC
>BMAC01000220.1:968341-981505 GCA_014905375.1 Phtheirospermum japonicum | reverse complement strand
CAGCGAACTAGTGCTTTTATTATATACCAGCAGTATTTTTATTATATAAAACTTAATACTTTTAATCAAATAAGGAAAATATACAAAAAATCTGCTCCATCCATATTAATTAGATCTAAAGCCCATAATTAACCTTAGGTTCACAAATAAGGATATAGTTCTCATTTGAACCTAATCTTATATATATATATATATATATATATATATATATATATATTATATATATATATATATATATATATATATATATATATATATCACCGTACCCCTCTTCTAATGACCTCGAATCAACAGCAACTGAATTGTATTATTTTTTTGACAACATTACCGGTTTTGCACAAAAAGCGAAATTATCATAACTGCATAAACCAAGCATACTGTGAAACACAGAACAAATAAACAACCAGTTCTTGTCAATATCCAAAACAAATAGTGTCAAATACACAATTCTCACGATAACTGCACCTAATGCACAGAATAGAATAAAACAAAATAGAACAATATTGTTCATGCCACTAAGATATCAGTCGGTCCCATCAGCATCAAATCCGGGAGGGGCACCGCTTCCACCATTTATTAGCAGATCGACCACATCTATCTCGTAGTCTTCGCACGCACAACGAAAGTAGAATGAGGCTTCTTCTTGATTACGATCCTTGTAAACGTTATCCTCCGATGTTAGTATCGCTGTGCAGTACTTCGCCCTCAAGAACGCCATTTGGGTCGCAGACTTACTCTTCAAGCCCGCATCCCATCTTGTCCCACTCCCCATGTACGTCTCCATGTGTCGCATTGTATATATGGCACAATCGCACTTATTGTTGTCATCCCTCCAAGGCATCCTCAATCTTGTCACTGGGACCTTCTTAAGACCCGTTGATTTGTTGGATTGTCCGTTACTKTTCAGATACTCAGCAAGTTTTTCCTTCTGGTGGAAAATTACAAAACAATCTAAATTTAGTATTACAAACATTTTTTTCTTTTACAAGCACCTATCTTTGCAGAAGCACTGCAGAATTTAAACGAATATAAGTCACATAACAAATGATCAAAATTCTTATTACAAAAACACACATGTGTTACACAAAATTAAACAACAAAAAGCATACAATAACACAAGCAAAAAGCACTCCACATCCCAATATATTCACAAGCATCCAAAAAAGCACTCAACAACCATGATAAAGCACAAAACAGAACTGATTAAAGCACTGCATACAATGATTTTAAAAACACTAATCCAGTCACACAAACAATCTATATTTAGTATTAGAAACATATTTTTTTTAAAACAAGCGCCTATGTTTGCAGAAGCACTGCAGAATTAAAAAAACAATTACATCCAAAAAAGCACTCAACAACAATAATGAAAGCACAAACCAGAACTGATTAAAGCACCAGAAGGACTTATAAAAATCATATGCCAATATATTCAAATGAAAGGAAGCTTATAGTCAAGAACAATATTCTTATGCAGAGTATTAACAATAAGAGTTACTATATACAATATTGGCATGCATCTACTTACCAGCAATATTGGGGTATCACCGTACGCCTCTTCTAATGACCTCGAATCAACAGCAACTGAATTGTCGATGATATCAGCCCGAAACCTCCGTACATTGAAAGCCATCAAGTAGAAATGCTCGGCACGGTAAATTGGAAAGAAAAACTGCAGGAGAACAATTTTTTCAGATACTAAAAATATATGTTTCATTAATGGTAGGCAATGAACTCTGTTTTTGATTTTACCATATCTATTTGGCCAATTTGCACCCCATCAATATGTTTTAGCTCTTCATCCAATTTCTCGAAAAACTTGGCTTCACGTCTGCTCATATCCCATCCTTTCGGTGCGTCGACCAGTGTATAGCACTGCATAAAGAGACAAGAATTTAATTAATTTCCCCAAACTATTTCATAATTTTAACAACTATTTATGTATTTAAATCTGCATAATACGCATGGGTCTGTCGTTGCGAAGAAGCGGCGCGGTGAGGTTGCTGCTCGGTATTTCTCGTTACTGTTCAGAATTTGGCTCCAGATATCAACAATAGCTGTACTGACGTACGCTGTTGGTGCAATTGTCACCATCTCTCGCCGCCTGAGGTCGGAGCGACCGTTTGAAAAAAGGATTTCCTCGCTGGAAAATGCAATTAATATCGAGACAAACAGTCAGCCTAAAAATTAATAGGGTTCAAAACACTGAAAAACACTTGATTGTACATCACAAATCACACAATTGTAACCAAACAAAAAAAATACCAATATGTAAAAATAATAAAAAAACTTAGGAGATTTATTTATTATAAATAAGATGTTATACATGAAAAAGCAATTAAAAACAATATTAGCAAGTACGTGAACCAACGTACCTGTCAGCATCATTGTTACACAAAACCCAGTAGAATAAGTCCTTCTCCAACCTATCCAATCTCTCAGACACGGTGACAGCTCTTTTCATGTACGGGGATGCAAAGGACACCGTCTTCTTGAGCTGCTTTCCAGTTCGACGGACCATTCCGTGTGGTTTCGGGTCAGCAGTAGCCTTCATTTTTCAAGTTCAGATATGTTGTTATACAATATAATACACCTCCATATCATTAGAATAAGAATGATTATATATATTTTACAAAAACAACAATGATTAGGGGTAGAGGAAAATTACATTTCTCCCCTTTTGCTTTGCATCCTTGCAATTAGGTCCACTGTTTACCGCTTTAGTCACATCTCGCAGTTGACCGCCAACAACATCGCATTGTTATTTTCCGCATGAAGTATTCTCCTTGACCTGTAACGTAGATAATCTCATTATTCATTAGTTGAATTATTTCAATTTTCAATAATAAAGCACAAATACCTTTACAGCCTTGACAACAATCGCCGGATTTCCAGTCATTGTCTGACACCCGTCTTGTTTATCACACAAAACTGCACCACAATCCACGTTGTCATCAGCTGCTGGATTCATCTCGGTTAGGTTCTCAGCAACATCGATCTCCTCTTGTGTCAAACCGAGGCTGAAACTTGGCACGTCCTCTTGAGTAGAATTGTACTTCAGTTTCCTCCTAACACCATCCTCTATCTCCTCTATAATACCAAGACGATTTGCCCAYAACTCGTCATCGCCCAACTCTTCAGTCCAGAGTGATTCCGAGCCTCGGTCCGCSGGAGAAATAGCTTGCTTACTGCAGCCCAGAAGATGTTGTGTTGTAGATAAAACACGATTATAATTAGAATCGTTCAGCAATTCCTTTGGAGCTGCCTGCACCATCTCCAAAATTTCCGTCATTGCGTCGGCCATCACCTTTGCTTTGGCGAGCAGCCTATCCGTGAAGCCGTGCACATTACCCCCATCCGGTGCAACTGTCAAATCGTTCTTCTCAGGTTGTGGTTGAGGGTGTATAGCTTCATACACTGGCGTCTCRGGAGGTTCCAACCTATCGTACGGAAAACCCGCTCCAAATCCATTTGCAGCTAGCTCCTGGGTCTCTCGTTTCTTCAATGAATCTTTATTCCAACCCTTTATCAATGGAAAAGATCTCGGGACAGCTCGAGTAAACAACATAACCCGGTCAACGTACATGACCTATCATCATTTAATTAGTATTACTATATTAATATTCACGAGTAATAAATGAAGATGTTCATGAATATATGTTCCAGTGGTCGGGTGCGTCTTGTAATAGAAATAGTTAAYATTTCATAAAAAATAAAATTAACATTTTGTAATGCATGAAACAACGTTATGACCATTTATTGAACGTGGAGACATTACCGTAAGAAATAGTATCGGCCCTCTGAATTCTTTCGTTTTGTTTTTGTCCCAGTCAAGCTTGCAGCTTATAAGCCTCGCCAACGTGTATTCACACCAATTGAGATTCGCCACGTTGTCAACGTCTTCTAGGTAGTCCATTATTTGCGGAAGCACGTAGCCATTGTGTGCAGCCTCGATAAGACAAGACATAACTAGTACTAGGAAATGGCGTTTGAACCATACACCACCCTCGGTCTCATCAAGCATCTTCTGTGCAACTTCTTTCGGCAGGATCTTATCCTTTTTTTTTGTAAAGTATCCAGCCCACGTATCCAACAAAGCCGATTGTTCGTGCCTTGGTTTCTTTTGGATACTTATTTCCCCCCTCGGCAGGCCAAGCATCACATGAACATCCATAGGATCAACATGGATCGTCTTCCCCTTCTGTAAACTAAGCTCACAACTTCGCGGATCGAAGCTATCCAGAACCCAATAACACATTTTCGAAGGCAATGCAGTAATATTTAGTTGCAACAGGCCACCGAACCCCATCATCTTCATCGCTGCTTTTTGTTCTGAGTTCAGCTGCTTAATGGCATTCACCAAAATTCTGGGAGAAGTTCTTGTTTTGAGTAATGGATAGTCCATGGCAACCACTTTGTTGTCTGCGTCATCTTCTCCATCAACTACTTCGACATCCAACTCACTAGCTCCATTCCTATTATTGTCTACGCAATTCACATCATCGTCATCTCGGTTATCACCATCGGATTCAGCAGGTACATATGGCAAAACTGACATACGGCCGGTTGGTACCCTGGATGCTTCAACTTGGGCACGGTTGGAAGCAAACTGTTCACCCGTCATAGGTAAGCGCTGGTTCGATTGACGGACAATAATCCGGATCGGGGCCGATTCAGCTGCAATGTTCACCGATGAAAACCCCGCCTCGAACGCTGCACTATACGCTGTATTATTGCCATTATTCTTTATTGGGTTCACAAAATCATCCAGTCCTCTGTTCTCTTTTGAAACTTTGCGCTTCTTTTGTTCAACCCCCTTATCTGCAAAATCTTACCCAAATTACTCATTTAAAAAAAAAACAATTTCGCCCAAATTAACAAACCTACTAAATATAAGACTCAATTTCTGGATTCCATATACAACAACTTGCCTGTAAACATTAATACACATATACATTCGATATACGCCTACACAGACACTCACAAACACATTAATTTTAAAAACACAATTTCAAAAGCAATGACCACGCAAAATCAAAAAGCACCATAAGTCATTGTTCAAAACACCACAACATATAAACCCTTCCGGTTATCCACAAAGCATAGCAACAAATTATACGAAGCACAATTAAATATTATTAAAAGCACCAAACATTTAAAAAGCATCAACATATATACTAAAAGCAGTGTACACATATCATTATTTATTTTCAGAATAGATGAGTACACTGGAAATGTATTACAAAAAAGGTACTTTTTGGATAAATGCATTGTGAAAGCACTTATAAGTCAAAGCATTAAAAAAATCAAAAGCACTTATAATGTATATTAAAAGCATAATAGATATATAAATCATCCTCATTCGTCATACAAAGCACTACAACAAACAAATCCTTCACGATCAGCCACAAAAGCACTGCAACAACTGATCTTACGCACAATCAACTCTAAGCCAAAACAACAAAAATCAAAAAGCACTTACAATATATAATGAAAAGCACTGTAAACATATAATTTTTTTATTTTATGCAGTGGCTTGGAACATTTAAACATATCCCAGAAAAACTTAATCTTTTCGGGTAATTGCGATGTGAAATACATTCAGATACCATTCGAAACAAAATAACAAAAATTCATAATCATCACCAAATCACTTCCACTTATTTTATGGCGAACTCTGAATTATAATTCGGCCCATCAAAAATATATAAAAGCACCTACAGAACCGATTAAAAAGCATTGTGGGCAAACCCTATTTTTTGGGGAAGAACATGTCAGCAAAAAAAAAAAAGGAATAGAGCTTCGCCATCAAAATCGAAGACACACATCAATTCGTAGTGCTTTCAGAACAATAAAAGCCACTTATCAAACTGTGGGCAATTTTTAAAAAACTGAATCCAGAAATTAGGGTTACCAGCAAATCTCCTCCATTTTTATCGGTAGAAAAAAGTACCTGATTCGGCGTCGGGTGCCTTCCGCCGAGTGCCTTTCGTTGGCCGTCCGTTTTTCCCCATAAAAAAAAAGAGCAGCTCTCTGTTTCAAGAAAAGCAGAGGAAAATTTCAGAAACGCAGAGGAAAATTTCTGCTCGCAGCGAGTTCTATATTGTGTTTTTCACACTTCCCGGAGAACTATATTTGCATGTATATTGTGTTAAGGAGGAAGGATATTTTTTCTATTTTCACGGTGCAATGATCACGCAAGAAAATAAAGGGCGGGATTTGAAAGGTTTTTTCATTTGGACGAATTGGCCCCTACAGAAAAGTTGACCAGCGTGTGAAAAAATAATTTCCATAATTAAAACACAATATCTGGATTAAAGATGCCCGTTGGATCGAAATAATCTAGGGCCTGGATTGGTCCCTAAGTTCGCATATATTGACTGGGTTCTATTTGAACCCAACCCTATATATATATATATATATATATATATATATGGACAATTCCCATATACACCAAAAGGAAAAATAAATAATCCATTTAGTTCTAGTTAATAACTAACTTCCCAATAACTATTATTAGTACTAAATTATCCCCATTAATTATGAAAACAATAAACAAAATCCTAAATCAAAGCTTATTATCTCCCCCCTCTTTTTGTCTATAATTAATAATAATATTTGTGTGTGTATTTAGATTGAAATTCTAAACTATTATATTAAATTCATATTCCCCGCCTCATTAAATAAAACTAATATTAGTTCTAAACTCTTGATTCATATAGTACGAAATTCCCTATAAATCTACTACACCATTTCATTTAAACACTGTATCTGTTGATTTCATATTGAATTATATACTACATATAATATTAATTTTGTACTGCTAGTTAACAAATAGCTTATTTTTTGAGTAATTATTTAACTTTAGACTACTAATCGTTCAAATGTTCCTGGAAGACAAATACTATGTGAATTCCACATTATATTTCATGTTTTAGTTGTAGTATGAAATTTAATATGAATTCATATTCCCATGTCTCATTAACCACGACTAATATTAATTACAAATCACTAATTCAGCTAGTATGAAATTCCATATGAATCCATAATACTTTGTCTCATTTATACATTGTATTTTACGATTTCATATTGAATTGCATACTAAATCTAACTTTAAAAGAAAAACCGTTAATTCAAGTATATTGCACTGATTACCTATTTTGTAGTATTTAATTCTACTCCCCTAATTATTGACTAATAATTCCTTTAATAAAAGATATTGTTCAAAGGTAATTAATTATAGACTATAAATTGATAAAGAATGTTAGGAGATTAGGGTATAATTGACAATTTAAATGATTCCATATTAAGATTCCATACGTATTAGATTATGGTATAATTGACAATTTATGATTTTATGGGATTAATATGACCTAATATGAATAAAAGATTTGAGTGGATTATATGAAATTTTATTTGTTTAGAAGTGTATGAAATGAGAATTTTTCCATATATATATATATATATATATATATGTATATTAATTGGATAAGAATTTGATAGATGTTGATTAATGGAGTAATTAACAAATGATGGTTGCTTAGTTCAACCACACACTTCTGCACGTCAGCACGTAGGCGATACCTTTTGGCCTTAGTTACACATGGTGAGATCGACGTTGTTTAGAAAGTACTACTAATTAAACTCACGGGATCAAAATTTGATATCTAAATGTATAATTAACAAGAGTCGGTTGCTTAGTTCTGACACAAACTTTTGAATTGATTAATCATTATCGGTGATCATATATCTTATAGGAACTAATTACTCCACTAATCATATATATATTTTAAAACGTGTTGCACAGTGTCGGCATCACAACTTGCAACACCACTCGGTAGCTTCAGTTCTCTGGGATTTTCATGTGCTTGAGCCATTATTTTTGCCAAGTACAAATATCTTTATACTTCTGCCAAAAAAATAAAGAATTTTTTTTTTCATGTTTTAAAATTTTATTATTGATTTATAAGTGTATTTTATTTTTATTTTTATTTTTTCAACACATCGTTGTGTGACACCAATCATGATTGTACAACGTAGAAAATTTTTACCCCAAATTCTAACACTACGAATTATGTTTTTATTCAGTAAATATTTGGTGCCCACTTTTTTACACACAAAGAATATAATAGTTGTCCACGGAGCTAGAAGCAAATGTAAATAAGAAAGTACTGAAAATCGAGTTAATTAGAAAGGAATAACAAAAAACCATTGGCATTGCTCTGGAACGTGGTTTAGCTCTTAATCACACCATGTATTTTTTAATTTTTTATTTTGGCTTAACTTAAAAGATCCATGTTGTCTAGAAATAAACTCACGGGATCAAAACTCGACGCAACTAAACTTTTAGTCTTATAATTAACAAATGTTGTTTGGCTTAGTTCTAGCTCAAAATTTTGGATTCTCCGTAGGTAGTACCCATCAATTTTGTCTTAAGGCACCGAAAGCGAGGCGATTAGTAGATATGAGGATGATAGCATGGCGTCACCAGCAGCTCAGCTGCATGTCACTGTGATGTCATCATGACAGAGGTAGTTTAGGATTAGTTTAGAATGGATTATTGCAAACCCAAGACTAGAATGTTCTCCTGTTGCTATATATAGATAACTCACCGAATTGTACTTAATATCATTTCAGACTTGTATATACATAAAACTCTTTTCGCTATTAAAGCTCTGAGCTTTTAGCTATGATAACTTGGTTCATAGAGTGGGTTGTATAAATTTTTTTTACTTGTATTTTTTATTATTGTTTATTTTTCATAGGGTGAAATTTATTTTTTAGTGGCATTGGTTGAAACTTTTGTTCGCACACAAAATTACGTGTTTTTAGGGTTATATTTGATAGTATTTTGTAAGTCACGCGTATATATTTTCATGTAATTTTCTTTATTTCTCTTAATTTTTGAAGAAAATTACGCTTTTTCTATTTTTAATATGTTTCATAGATAAATAATAGGTTTTCCATCATTTTTGGAATACAAGTTTTGACAACCTCAAATTAGATGATCAAATGATGCATGAGGAAGGAAGAAACACGAGTATAAGTTGGAAACGAGAGTTAGGTAGCGAAGATATGAAAAATTGAAGATAAAGTGCTTCGATTATTTCAAATTTAGGAGATAGAATCACAAATGCGGACACTAAAGTCTATTTTGGTTGTTTGAAGGGCCACAAGTGATCAAGAAGGCATCTGAGTTGCCACGCAAGTTACATGTCTCATGCGCAACTCGTGTAAGACACTATATTAAGGGATAATTTCCATTTAATACCATTAGATCACCATTAATTCCCAAAAAACCATCTAAAACTCTTTCTTCTCATTTAGGTCAAATACATCCTATTTAATAAAAGATTACAACTTGGATTGTCAAAAGTAACCCTATCCCTAAAAAACCAAATATATATCTTCCTCACCCCCTGTGCCAACTACTGAGAAACCCACCCCAAACAATATAATTCACAACAATTTTCCAAAAACCCAATCAACGTCCGTGAATTTCTCGCGACGGCGTTACACCGTGAAGCCATTAAAGGCTGAGCCGGAGAGGAATGAATCAATCGTCCCTTCAAATATTTTTTCTATCGCCGGCGAAGAAGTGGGAAAGAGATTACGAAACTATGTTTTAATGGGTCCGATTACTTTTTTTACTATGTCTTTGAGCCTATTTATGATATTTCATTTCTTGATGTAGGTTTATTTTTGAATTGGTTGTTCATTACAAATCATTTGTGGGTTTGTGTGTAGATGGTTTTATTCTGTTTTATGGGTTCTGAATTCACCCGATAAGAGAAAAATCATGTTAATCAAGTGATGCGGTCGAGCCATCCTTTTCTTCGAAATGAATGCACATGCACCACTTTTCTCCTTTGGTCACCATCACCACATTGGACAACCCCTTGGAGAATTGTATTTTCTAATGTGCCCGACTTTCAATAGCTTTTCTATTTCTCTTTCTATGACCTAGTTGAGCTCGAGCCCAAAGTGTCGTTGCTTTTGTTTGATCGACCTTATCCTTGGGTTATATTTAATAGAGAGCGACCTGATAAGCCCAGGTCGCCTGGTCATAAACTACTTAGCGACCTCAAGAAGAGTGCACTGCCAGGTCGCACTGTTGGCGACCTAATGCCTGGCGACCTGGTGTTGAGCGCAGTGCCAGGTCGCATGATTGGTGACATCTCAGGTCGCACGTTCGGCCGCTCAAAGGTCGAGCGTACTACCAACAATGAGTCGCTGATGAGGACAACCTACCCGACGTCAGCTGATGGTGTCAGCCCTAATTCAGTACATCCAGCTGTTAGGATGTACTGTAGCAATAGTAACCACAGGATTTGAATTAATGTACTGTAGCAGTTCTAGCCACATATTTTAGGGTTACCTTTACTATAAATAGTGGCACATTCCCTGATGTAATTAAGCAGATATGAATGAATGAAATCTGGGCAAAAGTTAAATACAAAATATCTCAAATATGTGTTCTTCACTTTCTTTCATGGTATCAGAGCAGGTTTTTACCTGGCTCTGAACACCCCTTTTCCCTATTTTCTCGTCTAAATCTTCCCTGCCCTTATATCTGATGGAGGGTATCACACCTCCACATCATGAGGCTCAAGCGAGCTCTCACGCAGTATTTCAAAACACTTCTCTTTCTTCTCAAAGTTCAAACTCAACTGTCCAGCTGCAAAATCAGCTCATCTCTATCAAACTAAATGACTCAAATTATCTAATTTGGAAAATGCAAGTTTACACAGCCGTCAGAGGGTACGGGCTTGAAGGCTATCTTACTGGAGAAATCAGACCCCCACCGCAGTTCACTGAAGGATCAGTTAACCCAGAATTTCTGCTCTGGGTCCGTCAAGATCAATTGTTAGCATCTTGGCTTCTCTCCTCTCTTTCTGAAAGTCTGCTTACCATGATGGTTGGTCTGGCATCCTCGAGAGAAATCTGGCAAGCTCTGGATGCCAACTTTTCCAGTCAAACTGCAGCTCGGAAGATGCAGTACAAGATGCAGCTCTCCTCTATCAAGAAAGGAACAATGAGCATCAGAGAATATGTTAACAAAGTCAAGAATTTTTGTGACATGCTCGCCTCAACTGGTCAATCTGTTTCAGAAGAAGATCAAGCAATGCATGTTCTCACCGGGCTTGGAGGAGATTTTAACCCAGTAGTGGTTGCAGCTACAGCTCGCATTGACTCACTCACCCTCAGGAACATTCTTCCTCTATTATTAAGCTTTGAGAACAGACTGGAAGCTGGAAATCCATCCAACTTCATCAATACCGAAGGATCAAGCCCTACTATRAACTTTGCCAATCAGTACTCTGGCCAGAAGAAGGACACCTGGACTGGTGCGGGAGCGAARAGAGGAAGAGGTCGCCACCKTGGAAGAGGTGGTCGAGGGAGAACCAACAGCTACAGAGGACGAGGTGGAAGAGGTTTCAGACCAGGAAACAGGTCGCCTTGTCAAATATGTGGTTACTCTAACCACTCTGCTGACAAATGCTATTATCGTTTTGATACTGCCTACACTGCCCAGTCCAATGCACAGAACAGCCCCAACACTTCAGCGAGCTCCTACTATGCCTATCCTGCGACTCAATCCATTGATSCCTCTGCCTTATCGCTGTCAGATTCATGCAGCGATGCGAGCTMGTATGCTGACTCTGGAGCCTCTAATCATGTCACAAATGATCTTGCTAATCTCAACATGGCCTCAGAATTTCAAGGAAACAACAAGGTTCAAGTAGGAAATGGATCAGGTTTGTGTATTTCTCATATTGGTAATTCACAGTTCCATTCCAGCAACAAATCCTTTTTACTCAAAAAACTTCTTCATGTACCGCACATTACTAAAAACCTAATCAGTGTCTCTCWATTCGCTCAAGATAATTCTGTTTACTTTYAATTTCATCCTACTTCTTGCTATATAAAGGACCAGGTTACACATCAAATTCTTCTCCGAGGCTCTCTTAGGAATGGTCTCTACAAGTTTGACATCCAGCTCGCCAACTCCTCCAGCTCGCCCAACCTCAGCTCGCACTCAACCACATCTACCTTCTTCATGAAACAACATCCTAGTGTCTTCATCACTGAGTCCAGTGATTCGAATAAAGAAGCTACTCTACAGTTGTGGCATCTTAGATTAGGGCATCCTGCCAATAATGTATTACAAGAAGTTCTCAGAACCTGTAATCTTTCTATTTCCAATATTAATAAATTTACCTTTTCTACTTGTTGTGCTTGTCTTCAGGGTAAAAGTCATAAATTACCTTTTTTCTCCTTCGGAGACCGAATACACAAAACCCTTTGATCTTGTACATACTGATGTTTGGGGTCCTGCTCCTGTCAAATCCTCGAATGGATTCTCCTATTATGTTTCCTTTATTGACCATTATACTCGATATACCTGGATCTATCTGCTAAAGCATAAATCTGATGTGCTCGCTGCCTTCTCTCACCTTCAAAATCTTATCCTCACTCAGTTTAATTCCAAAAWTAAGTCGGTACAAAGTGATGGAGGGGGGGAATTTATAGCCCTTACAAATCTGTTTCACTCCTCAGGGATACACCACAGAATCTCTTGTCCCTACACACCTCAACAAAACGGCCTTGCTGAAAGGAAACATAGACACATTGTTGAAAAAGGTCTCTCTCTCCTCTCCCACTCTCATCTACCTATCAAATACTGGGATGATGCCTTCACCACTGCTGTCTATCTCATAAATCGATTACCGTCTAAAATTACTCAGCACAAAAGTCCTCATCAGCTTCTACGAAATCAAGTTCRCAACTATGCCCATCTCAAACCCTTTGGGTGTCTTTGTTACCCTCATCTTAGACCGCTAAATAAACACAAGCTTCAGTTCAGGTCGCTTCCTAGTACATTTCTTGGTTATAGCGAACACTATAAGGGTTTCAAAGTCCTACTACCAGATAACAAAGTTATAATCACCAGACATGTGATCTTTGACGAGCTCAAATTTCCCTTCTCTAAAACCTCTGAACCTCATTACTGCTCCAACGTT
Source organism: Phtheirospermum japonicum (assembly GCA_014905375.1). Taxonomy (NCBI): domain Eukaryota; kingdom Viridiplantae; phylum Streptophyta; class Magnoliopsida; order Lamiales; family Orobanchaceae; genus Phtheirospermum; species Phtheirospermum japonicum. The sequence goes on along the minus strand of BMAC01000220.1, from coordinate 968,480 downwards.
CAACCATRGATCCTTGGTCCACCTCCTATATCACAAGCGACCTCGCCATATGCGACAGCGAGCTCCACACATGTGCCTGCGATCTCCTCACAACCACGTGCGACCTCTCCACAACCATGTGCGACCTCATCACACTCAC
>BMAC01000220.1:948738-966141 GCA_014905375.1 Phtheirospermum japonicum | reverse complement strand
GACGTCAGCTGATGGTGTCAGCCCCAATTCAGTACATCCAGCTGTTAGGATGTACTGTAGCAATAGTAACCACAGGATTTGAATTAATGTACTGTAGCAGTTCTAGCCACATATTTTAGGGTTACCTTTACTATAAATAGTGGCACATTCCCTGATGTAATTAAGCAGATATGAATGAATGAAATCTGGGCAAAAGTTAAATACAAAATATCTCAAATATGTGTTCTTCACTTTCTTTCAATATTAAGGTGGTGCATGACTACTTTTGAGCTTATTCCCGTCAGGCCTTTTACTAGAGAATGCAAATATATCCTTGTACTTCCTTAAGAGGGATATTATATCATTCCATAATGCTTCTTCTAGGTTGTTTCAAAGCTTGGTTGTCTTTTCTTTATCTCCATCCACAAAAATGATATAGGTCAGCTCCTCATTTGGGCGAACACTCAACTCTTTCAGCATATTGTTTGCTTTTTAATTTGAATACCACAAGAGTACGAGTTTCAAATATAGTAGTGGCAAGCAAGGTCATATCCATATAGATTAGTTAACTACTAAAACGAGTATTACAGATATAGTAGCACGAATTTTATTTAGATAATAAAGAATGATTGGCGATTAAATAGAACTAAAAATAAATAATCAAAAATAAAATAATTGAACTAGGAACAAGTAAGAGGAAAATGAATGGATATGGGATTCCAACACAATGGCTTAAATTCTCATTTCAAAAATAATTGACACTTCATATCTAACTATATTATAAAATAGTCCTTAGTATCATCTATTATCTCATATGATTATCCTAGAATAGTTGATTGAATAATAGAAACAGTCCACATGAACTTTAAAAATATAATTCAACACCCAAAATATCACTATAACTTATCTCTTTCATAAACCCCCACATAGCTCTTGATACACGCACCGATAAATGTCAATATATAAGCCTAACATAGTCTAACAAGACGATGTTTTACTAAACATGTTTATATATTCATGATTATTTAAATATAAGTACTCAAATAAAAATATTAAAAAAGTCATAGTCCAGGACTGGAAAGATAATAAATCATAAATTAAAAGGATTAAGAAATGCTTATTATTAAACTACGCCATGTCTCATAAACAAAGGTTTAGCCGAACATGGTCACACTAAAACACATACACAGGTTCGAATAGATGATCAACCAAAATATGATACAAAAAGATTAGATAAATTTATACAAATTAGGATGATTCATTTTTCCCTCGTTGTCTCTTCTCGTGAATGGATTGTGTTCATCTCCTCTCCTTACTCCTCGGGCTCACTCTCTCGAGCTCTTACCCTAGGGACTTGGCCTCAACCACTTTCTTGTAACTTGTGGTGTGTCATATGATATGCAAGATTATATTTTTGTGGTTGAATGAGGTGTCTATTGGACTCCTTGTAGGGTTTTTAGACCTAAATATTGCCTTAAAACTGTTTGCAACCGCTAATTGACTTTACATGTTTAAAAAGACAATATTGGATTAAGTCAATTCATAAAAGTTTTAGTACATTTTCTTAGATTTCAGTGTCTATTTCATTAATCTTATTTGGAATCCTTATCAGAGATTTTATTCCTAAACACAATAACTGCTCCAGATTTATATCTCTGACCTCTATGTAACTTTTGCCCCTCTGAATGACAAAATTGGGCATAGACATCTCTTAAGAGTTGTATCCCTATTTATTAGGGTTTCCCTTTTCTCTTGAATCACCTTAATTAAACTACGTATGAGAGAGTTATGACCCAGATATGAGCATTATTTCATAACCCTCATACATGCAAAAATTACTATAATTGATCCTTCTTGTCTTTTATGTCAACGCCTTATAGTTCCACGTTCTAGGCCTATTTCAACTTCTTTTCTTTCTTCTTCCATACCTGCACATCCTTTGGTCACTTAAATTGGGGTTGTCATTGCTTCTATTCCCCAAAGACTCAAAAACCTATCATTTATCTATGAAAATTAACAAAAACACTAAAAGCGTATATTTTAATAATTACTTAAATAAGGAAAAGCACATGAAAATTTCATGTCAAGACTATACAGTGCCATAACATATACCCTTAAAAATACATAATTTTTTATGCGATGCATATCTATGACTTTAACCTTTTTCATCTTCTGCTTGCCTTCCTGGAAATGTAAAGGGGTTGCTGATCTCTTACTGGTCTTACCGCTCCACTGGCTTGACACTTGATAGTACGACATATAGCATTCAACAATCACCATGCCCACTATTCTCTGCTTGGGATTCTCAAACACATATTGTAAGTAGACAACATAGATTGCAGGGTTGTTTGCGAAGGTTGTCCTAGAATAACATTGTAGGGAGACGAGGCATCTACATTCAAGAACTTGTTAAGGACTTCCTTCTTCTCATGGTGCTCTCCTAATTCTAAAGAAAGACTCACCTCTCCTAGGGGGCGTACCTCTCTCCCGCCTAATACTTGTATCACCAATTCCACCTTTACGAGTTTTCTTAACCTAATATTCTTCAAGCATCTATATAATAGGATGTTCACTAAACTACCAGTGTCGATGAGCACCCTTCTCAAATCATATCTTGTGATTTCCACCACAAAAACTGGGGATTCATTCTGTGGCTGTAGCTCACGTAGCCTTTGTCCTTTTCGAACCATACACTACTGCAGAAACAGGATACGAAGGCGCATGATTAACGGCGGTTCTTGGAAAACCGCCGTTAAATTTGTTTTTACGGCGGTTTTCCATAAAACCGCCGTTAAATGTATGTTTTAACGGCGGTTATCTAAAAACCGATGTTAAATCAATCTGTTAACGGCGCTTTTCTGGAAACCGCCGTAGAATCTACGGCGGTTTTAAAAAAACCGCCGTTAAAACTTCAACATTCTACGGCGGTTATTTGAGAACCGACGTAAAACTGGAGGCCAGCTGAATTTAACGTCGGTTTTAAAATAACCGCCGTAGAATGTTGAAGTTTGACGGCGATTTTCTTAAAACCGCCGTAGAATGTATATATTAAATAAAAATAGAAATCACAAAATCCAAAGACACGTCATGGATCCTGGTGCTCGTTGATCTACTGATATCTACCGTCCATTCCAAACAAATCTCTTGATCTCTACCGTCCATTCAAAACAAATGTATTGACCGACCCCCTTCCTTCTTCTTTCCCTCTTCGTCTTTTTTCCTAACCCTAATCAACCTCCCCGAAGCTCAGATTCTTTTCCCCTCTTTTCTTCACTCACGTAATGGTCCTGGTGGTTTGTATTTCATGTCAATTTCCAGATTAACTCAGAGTTAATTTATTCTTTTCTTTTGCCCTCTTTTCTTCACTAGTCGACGATGGTGGCGATCTGGACCACGCGCCGCCAGTAGATCCAGATCGATGGAGGAGGAAGAAGACTACAACAATGTGTGCTACGTTAAATGCGGGTCGGGTCAACGTCCGGCGGAGCTTTTGATTTGCGATAAATGCAACAGTGGATTTCATCTTTTCTGCCTCCGCCCAGTTCTAACCGCTGTGCCCAATGGGCAATGGTTTTGCCCATCCTGCTCAAATCACACGAATACAACGAGTATGTAAATGGATTCTCTGGTTTTATTTATATTTTATTTTAATATCTGGATTTGATTTTTATTTTTCCWYTATATGTWTAAGAATAATGTAATGTTTATCCGCTTAATTTTGTTATTTCCTGTTGTAGAACCGAAATCAGAGATATCCCCACAGCATTAAGCCTTTGGTTTCTTTTATTTTTCTGGAATTGATTTGGTAAACTCTTCTGTGAATGTGATTGAATGAATCACGAGTTATATGTGTTTCAATGTGATTTCAATGTCACTTTTTTTTTCTGGAATGATTTAGCTTCTGTGATTTCAAATTATGATTTTTTCTCTGTGTTTATGTTTCGATTTATCAGAACATACATAATTTTATATCTATTTATCAATTTTCGTTGTGCTTATATTTTCCAACTTAATCCCTCATTTTGCCTTCAGACTTTTCACTTGGATGATAGCGTTGTTGATCCTTCCCTGAATTCGGCCATTCTCAAAACCTGTTGCTCGCTTGAAGAGAGAGAATCGGCTGTCGTCGCCGCTGCAAGGGCTGCCAACTTACATCCTGCTCCATCACCGACCTTCGGGGTTCCTGCGCCTCCCGGCCCGGCTGCCCCGACAGCATCCACCGTGGTGAGAAAAGGCACACATGAAATATGCGAAAGATCAGATTCCTAAAGGTGACTATTCGYTTACTCTTCGTCCACCGGCCACACCAGATTATTCCTCATGGTTCACTAAGGCCACATTTCAGAGGTATTTTTTTTTTTCATTTTCTAATATATGATCTCTTACYTCAATTTACATTTGGTGCAAGTTTGAGCCATTATTACTAGTAAATCAACTTGTGTTGTTTCCATTTTTTTAAATATTTTTTATTTTTCCTGATGGGTGGTTTGAGTTGTATTATGTGATGATGATTATGATATTATATGACTGAATTATAAAAAATACACATTTATAGAGAGTAGATTTTGGGGGTAAAGTTTAAATCCTGTATAAGATCTTTAATTGAAGGTTTTGAAAATGCGGATTTAAGATGATTTTTATTTATTTTTGCTTTGTGGCTTGGCAGATTTATTCCCATCGATTTATTTATTTTTTTCACATGCTGCTGCTGCTGGCATGAATCGCTTAGCGAAGTTAAGGTGAGCTCCTAGCAGATCTAGTTATGTTTGTTGCATCTATCTATTCCAAATTTCAAGCTATTGCAAACTTTGTTGTTTCATTTGTTTACTTACACTAATGGTTATAAATGCTCAAATGGCAAAAAGTGAACAAAAGTTTTTGTACTAATAAACTACTAAAGAAATCTCACATGGTTGGTGAATGAAAAACTAATAAACTGGATTCCAGTATTCAACAAGGAAACTGAATATAATTTAGAGATCAACCTTTTAAATGGGGAATGAAGTTAGCCTTTGGCCTTTGTGCTATTGATTGACATGTGACAGGCTGGTAATTTCCTTTGTTAATATGTGCTCTTGAAGTCATGTTTCTTTGAAGAAAATTAATATGCGAAAGTTTAGTTTTGATTTTTTTGGTTGCTGTAGTGATCGGTGGATACGAAATCACGGGTTCTCAATTGGAATCAATGATGTTCAACCTGGTGTCGAATTAAAGAAGGAGAAAAAGGTAACAATTGATAAGGAGTATGTCCAGTGTACAGGCTACATCGAAAGTTATAAATCTGGAAGTRTGGAGCTCCTTCCAGGCTGCAATATAGCTGAGACTCTTGAAGCCAAGATAACTGGAACTCTGAATAATATTCGAGAGACAACTGCAAATGTAAGATGCTACATTTTTTCTCAGTTTTATGGTTATTGTCTTTTCATGACTATCTGAATAATTTCTTAAAGTCTGGTCACTAGGTACATTATGATTAGTCTAGTCGTTAATTTCTTATTTTGTAAGTAATAAGATGATTGTGGAGGGAAAAGGAAACAAAGGAGGATGTTTTAATCGAGACGGAGAATGGTGAAGTTTGGCGTCCCTCGTACGATGTTCGTCGCAAGGATCCTCACGCATATGGGTAATTTCTTGGTTTCCTCTTTATATATATACACACACACATGCACACATATATAAATCTAGCATTGATTTAAATCAAATATATCTTTTCATCTTTGAAAGAAACATTTCCTAGTAAATTTCATGGACAGTCATTGAAAATCGAAACGAAGAATAATGATAGCTCCAAATAATGCATGTATTAGTTCTGCTGAATGAAGAATTGTACGCGTGTTATTCCTAAATAAATATAGAGATGACACGTTCACATGTGCTTTATCTACTTGTTAAAGCCACTCTCTACTCTCTAGTATATGGACTTTAATTGTTAGTGTAAGTGGGATTTTTTGATAAACAAATGATTTTCTTTTGTTCCAGCCAATTGTAATTGCTGCTGGACTGGGTGCTGGAGGCACAGAGATGTTAACTAGCTTTCTTGCTGCAAGTCCTCCAGAGCAGCAGAAACATATACTGGAGGAGCGTCTTTATCCGCTCGTTGCTCATTATCAGGTCAACAACTTTTTTAATGCATAGTGTCTTGCATCTTTTATCAGTTCTATTAACATTTTACCCACATGGCTAAATAGAAAAAATTAATAGTCTTAGTAATTTAATTGCCAAAAAAAAAACACTAAACAAACATAAACACTTAGCTTAGTGACTTATTCTAATTACAAAAAACATGCATAAATATTTATTTTTATATTTGATTTCTCACGTGGCAAATAGTACAGCAAACCTAAAATGGTAATTTATTCCATTTTGCATGCAGCCTGATCTAGCGGCAAAGATAACGAGAATGCTTTTGGAGATGGATAACTCTGACCTACTGCATCTATTGGATTCGCCTGAGGCACTAGCAGCCAAGGTAGAAGAGGGTGTCGAGGTGCTCAAGCTTTCAAAGTCCAACGTGTCGAATCATGAATCACTGCGTTCGAAGTATGTTTCTACTCAAGTCGCTGTTAGTTAGGTGACGGAAGCTATATGGATTTGGATAAAAGTGGATAAAAGAGGTCGTTTTGGCGCTGATTTATTTAGTTCATTATGCTATTCTTACCAACACGGTAAATTCAGAAATACGTTTGGAGACCTCACAAGGATTGATGCTCGTTTGGATATTGGTTTATGCTGATTTATTTAGTTCATAGTGCTATTCTTACCATTATGATAAGTTTCTCGATTTATATTTGTTCGTCGTGGCTTGAACTAAACTTTGTACTTACTCATCGTTTTAATAGAAAATATGGTTTATTTTTACTGAGAGTATTATTTTTTTATAATTGTATTTCATTTAATTTGTATTTTTATTTCTTTTTTTAAATTTTTTTTACTACTTTCTAGAAGGTATTTCCAGAACCGTCGTAAATTGTCTGTTCTGGAAAACAGGCTTTCTAGAAGGTATATTTAGAAAACCGCCGTAAAAGCGCTGCATTCTATGGCGGTTCAAAAACCGCCGTTAAATCCTGAAAAAAACGCCGTTAATTCATGATTTTTTACGGCGGTTTTTAAAAACCGCCGTAAAATTTAACGGCGGTTCAAAAACCGCCGTTAAAAGCTCAAAAAAACCGCCGTTAAAGTGCTATTTTGCAGTAGTGATAACTTTAAACCCTCGCCCCATTATACTCTCTCAAAGTAGGAATATCTGCTGCCTTTATTTTGTGGTGGGCGATACCATGATTGCCGACTCCGTCGATTAGTTCCTTCAAAATCATGGCTCCTCAAAAAAGCTAGATGTTCTTCTGTCTCATGTCTTTTGCTCAATGACTTGATATCACTCATACTCTATCAACAGCGCCACTTGATGTGCCAAAATAGTTGGACACATAAAGAATAAGATCGAGCAGCGTCCGACCTCCATCCTTAGATTCTTCGAATGTCGTCCAATTTGATGGGAGGCTCGACTAGTGATAGTCTGACCTATAAAATGAGTCATGGGGGATCTCATTGTCTAGACACTCTGATTCTCAAGTCAAGATGTGGTAAGCACTCAATATGTGTGTAGAAGTATGTAAAGAAATCGTAAGTTTAGAAGGAGGGTATGAGTACCTATTTTTAAGAAGTAGCAACTTGATTAACAAGTAATGTATTCCCTCGCTGGTAGGAAACTAGGTATTTTCATACCACAATGAGAGATCCTTTCTTCATGACTCTTTTATAAATTCTTGAATTAAACCTATAAGTCGATGGGCCTCTAAGGCCCATATTTTACACATCGAGACAACCCTTCACCATGTCGAGCTCACCTACAAATCAATTTAAGTTACTTATCAATCAGTTCGGTCGTCTAGTGCACTTTGGGCTGGATGACAACATCAATCAATTCAGTTTCTCATGTACTTAGGACAAAAATATTCCACCTGATCATGTTGCACCTACACACTCTGGGTAGTGGAATTCTAGCTTAGTAAGGCATCCATGTGGTTCAAGCCGGTTCGATTAAGCTAATATATTTGGCCACATCCCAATCGAAATTTGATATGCTAATAGTCGCTCGGGTGCCCACTAAATTTTGGTAATTTCTTGTAGTAAAAATCATCTACTTCGTACGCTCTCATCACAAGGCTTATCGGAATGGCCGGTCCAGGAACAGGGAAATCAAATGGATTGTCATACCATTGTTCGACCAACGATTTATATCCTCGACTTCTCGACATCTTTTTTTATTTTAAAATTATTTTTTTTTCGAAAATTTAATAAAAACTAAATTTTTTTATTTTTTTATTTTTTTGGTTTTTCGAAAATTTAAAAACAAAAACTTCTTTTTTATTTATAATTATTTTGGATTTTTGAAAATATTAATATTTTTTTATTTATTTATATTCTTTTTTTTTTTGAATTTTTTGATTTTTTATTTTTAAATAATTTTTGGACGTTAAATCGAGGCTTCAAGGGATGTACCTTGCATACACAACACTCAACGCAAAAGATTTAACGTACTAGACAAACGAAAAGGAAAATTCAAAATAAAATAAAATATTAAAGATACATGCAGCAAATAAATATAAAAATAGATCACGAAGGGCAAACACAAAACTCATAAACTACTTAGCTTTCCCCGGCAACGGTGCCAAAATTTGGATTCAAACTTTTCCGCACCTATTTTTATTTAAAGTTGTCAATTTCAAAAAGTTCGCCCGCAAGAGTACGTGATCACTTGTAGGTTGTTAAGTTGACTCGTGTCGATCTCAAAGAAAATTCGATTCGAAAGTTCGTTTTATATTTGCATTTCACGAATAAGAAAAGTAACACAAGGTCCAATAATTGTTTCAGAATTTTAAGATCTAAAATTTAATTAAACTAATTTAATCTAAGAGTTATCTAAACTATGAACTAATTAACTAAATCTAGATTAATTAAACTAAGAACTAATTATCTAAATTATCTAAATCTAAGATTAATTTACCTAAGAGAAATTTGATTTAGAAATTATTTATTCTAAAAATTAATTAATTAAAATATTTTTGAGCGATTTAAGAAAACTAGGGTTCTAGAACTTCGATTCGTCTCCACGATCGCTTGGGAAAACCCAATTGATGGTTCACAATGAATGTAGGCTCTAGACCCATTAGATCTAGCCTACTAACGTCAACAAAATCATCATCCCAATCTCAACACAATCATAAGAAAGTTTCGTCATGGAAATAATAATTATTAATTAAACTAAGAGCATAAGAAAATAAGAACTTACTAATTAAACTTTGAAGACCCGCAGCGTTTTGGTGTAGAAATCCACGAACTAACATTAATCTAAACTATCTAGGAGCTAATCTAAACTAATCTAAAACTAGAGAACTAAATCTAAGAAATTATGAAGATAAACTAAAAACAACTTGGCACTCGTTGGAGTTGTCAATCCTTAAGAGGCCTTAAAACCCTAGGAATAAGTTTAAAGTGTCTAACTATAGCTTAGGTAACTTAAAAATTCGGATTTATGGTGTAGTATTTATAAAATTTGGAAATCTTGGTCAACAAGTCACGAAACCGACTTTCTGGGCACTTTACGGTAAGGAGCTACCGTAAGAAGCTACCGTAAGCTTCTCTGTCCAGTCTTTACGGTAGCGTTTACGATAAGGTAGCAGTAGGTAACCCTTATAGAAAGCTATCGTTAACTCTTCATTTTTGTACTTCTGCACTTCGACAACGATTTTGGGAAGCGATAAGTAACCGTTATAGATACCGGTAGCACTTTACTGTAAGGAAGCCACCATAAATGCCTCTGTTCTTCCTTTAATGATTCTATAACGGTTCGAGCATAATAACCGTTATAGAAAACTGGCAACTTTAAATTCTTGCTACTTCTTCGCAGGAAAGCTCGATCTTTGTCTCTCAATCATCATACTTCATCTCTAACGTGCTGAAATCTTTCGGGTACTTAGCTATAAAGTGAAAAACCACGAATAATCACTTATTTGCATCAATCTAGATCAAAACATGGTAAAATAAGCTGGAAGTACAAATATACGAATTTAAGCTCAAACTACCCAACTTATACCAAAAACACTAAGAAAAATAAATTAAAATACCTACTAAAATCAAGATAAAATAATGCTAATCAGTCAACCCATGTCTCGACCCGACATACGCCCTGCTCGATGTCGGCATGCTTCCGGCGCCACTACAACATTACGGTATCACTAAGGTAAAGGGTTGCGGTCTTTACCTTGGTCGCCTCGTCCCACAAGTTGATTCCTTCAAAGTACCACTCCATGCCCCACAGGAAGGTGTCGAATTCCCCGGCGTCTCTTTCGCCGCTGAATCCCGCTGGCCTCGGATATTCAACCCTCGTGGTTGACGCAGGTGTGCTAGCCTCCGTGCTAGACACAACCCTCTTACACATCGCCACGTCCTCTCTCAACGCGTGGACGATGGCCGCCAGCTCATCCAAGCATTCTCCAAACTTCGCCCGAGCGTCCCCCAACTCTTGGATGGCCTCGGCGTACCCCTAGGTGATGCCGCGCACCTTTGCATGTCGCCTTTGATCGATTCCAACTCTCCAAGGACGTGATCCTCCAACGTCTTAAAGTTTTACTCGACCCGCTCAAGCCACTCGGCAAGCTCCCTAACCGCAAGATCCGTAGTAGTCGCATCCGTGCGCACCTTGCTACGATCTTAGTTCTTCTTCCGCTCGGTGATGAAGACCTCCCTCCCGTGGTTCTCTTCCATCACACCTGAGCTCTCCACAATGTCCGTCTTGTTTCCTCCAACCATACTCGATATGCACAACACGAAGCCCCCAGTCGAGCTCTGATACCACTTGTCACGGACTTAGATCTGGCACTAACATTATGGGCGGCCTTAGCTCCTTTCCGCCCCTCGCGAAAGCTAAGTCAGCCTCTCGATGACAAGAAAATAAGAAATATGGTGAGGAAACGAAGGAAAGAAAGCTTGTGGGAATGAACACATTGGTTTGAAGAAACTTGATTGCTTGAATGAAAACTCGATTCGAATCAATTCCAAATGAGGAGCCTCATGCCCTATTTATACTACTCCACCTCCTCATGTGGAATCTCTAGAAAAGCCTACAAAAATCTATGCTCCACCTCCTTGAATGGAGGGATGTAGAACATCCCACACAAATCTACATCTATGGTGGGCATTACTCTATATTTACATGATGGATTTAGAGAGTTCTACCACTCTCTAGGCAACACTATATACAAGCATTTGACCAAGACATGTCCTAGAGAATTCTAGAACATGCTGGTCCCGTCCAAAGCCTCTCTAAGGCCAAGTCCCACATGTAAGCCCCATATGCTGCTAGAGTTGTCCCGAATCGGCTAGATGTCTCTGCACTGTTCTAGCATCTTCCAATAGCTCGGCCCGAATCCGTTCGACCAAGTCCTTTATGTCTCTAGAAGATTCTGGGGGGCTTCCGCATGGTGCCGCCCTTGCACCATCATATGCACGTCCTTTGTGCACCTTCGGCCATGTTTGTCCCGGCATGGCCCGACCCTCATGAGCGGGGCGTGACAGCGTGCTCCCTTAAATCTCAAGGTCATAGGTTCATATCCCAATAAAGTCTATTTTTATTATTTTTAAAATACTATCAAAGAATAAAAAATGCTACCAAAAAAATATTATATTAAAACCATTACCAATGATCATAATGTTACATTATACTGTAGATAACGCGAGTAAACATTACACCTATAAAAATACATAATGTCATTTTTGTTGTAGTACCCTTCATTGGAAAACTTTTTATACTCAAATTCTCCTTGAACCACCTTATACATCAATGTCAAATCACAAAGCATAATAAGATCGACCCAAGAAAGATTGAATCTGAGTTTAAGAATCATAGATGGAAAAATGACCATTCAATTCGATCGTACACCTTGCTCATATCTATTTTCAAAGCCACAATTCCACAGGTTCCTTGTCTTTTACTCTTCAACTAGGGATTGATCTCAAATGTCAAAAGTATGTTGACCGAGATTAACCTTCAATGTATTCGCCAAGACTTTCGAGACCACTTTTAGACTGTTGAGGATTTTATTCTTGGAAATAATTCTGTATTTAGTTGTTTGCCTTTCTTGGGCCCAAAATATATTAAGAAACTAGAATTAGGACTCTAGATTTGTTTCCTAGATTGTGTCTAAGACTTTTATTTGTTTCCTAGTTTTTGATTAGGACTTTAATTAGTTTCCTAAATTTTGTTTAGGATTTATTTTCCTTGTTTATCAAGACTAGGACTTTAGGACTTGTCTATTGAAGACAACACAAGACACAAGAGAAGTTAATCTTTGCCACAACCAAGAGACGCACGGAAAAGCAAGGAACGAGCGACGCAAAGCATCAAGGAAGAACACAAGTAAGATAGCTACTTGGAGCCATTGTTCGAGATCAAGAAGTTCTTCGAAGTTGCATAACCAACGGAGAAGATCTTATTATCACGGCGATAAGTATTTAGTTTTTGATATTTTAGTTTTCATATATTACTTCATATTTTTGTATTGATCGTGATCAATAAAGTAATATAGTTTTCGGGTTTGTACACCCAAGTTCACAAGTACTTTTACTTGTGAACTGAATTTAATTTATTGTATTCTTAAGTTTTATTTTCGCGGCATATTTTTATTTTAACTATATGGTTGATGTTGGTAGTCAGTGTTAGTTAACATTGAATAACAACATCATAAAACCGAGACTTATTTTCAAAACCATAGACCTTCAAATTTTATAATTGACATCTAGAGCGGTTTACTTAACCTTTTAAGTACTGATCCTTATTTGCCTAGGTACTATGGATATAGAGGATGATGAATCTCTTAACGAGTACGAGAAGTTTTGCATTGAGCATAAGAAATTATTTGTTAGTTGGGCAAAACAAGTACTCAAAGTCAAGGATCTTAAGATCGAGGTGGATAAACCGACTCAGGAAAAGGATGACCAACTGAATATAATTGTCCGATTGGAGCCATCCCTCACCAAAAAGGATATTGAGATAGAACGAGTAAAGACCGAGTTGAATAAGGTCCAAGAAACCCTCACAAACCTCAATAAGGGCAAGGCCAAGGTGGATGAGATTCTGGAATCGAGTATCCCAAATTGTTCAAAACACGGGATTGGATACAAGCATGTTCAAAAGCCAATTTCAAGTCAAAAGGTGAAGTCGACCAAACACCACAAGAGGAGAAGAAGACAATACGTGTGTTATCACTGTGGTGAACCAGGTCACATACGACCATACTGCTGGAAGCTTGTTGGCAAGCAAACTCATTTTAAAAGGTCGAAGCTGACTGCTGAGTCCAATGTTGGTTTCCTGAAAACCAACACCAAAACCAACACCAGGTTAAAAAAGGTTTGGTTCAAGAAAAATGATATCAAGTGCAACATGATCTGTACCTCCCTGAAATCCCATGTCCCTGGAGCCTGGTACTTCGATAGTGGATACTCTAAGCACATGACCGGCTCGGAAGATCTCCTCTCGAATATTATCAAATTTCATGGAGGAAAGGTGAAGTATGGTGGAGGTGCAAATGGCCAAATCATTGGCCAAGGAACTCTTCATGTCCCTGGTATTGCGAAGCTCGAGAACGTGTTACTTGTTGAAGGCTTAACTGCGAACTTGATAAGCATCAGCCAACTGTGCGATGGTGGTTTTAATGTCAAGTTCACTCATAAAAAGTGTGAAGTTTATGACGAGGGCAATACATGTATTCTTACTGGTCAGAGGACATCAGACAACTACTACCAAATCGAAGATGCAGGTGTTGAAATTGAAGAAATTGGTGATGTTTGTTTCGATGACGGTTCTGGGAACTCAACATCGAACCCAACATCGACTCAAGCTGATCCATAGTCACACTCAGATTCAGATAAGATGTTTTCTCCAGTCACTCGTATTGAATCGATGGTAAGTGAGTTTATTACGAAAATGTCTGATACGTTCGAGATGAGCATGAAAGGTAATCTCTCTTACTTTCTTTAGTTGCAAATTAAACAACTGGGTGATGGTATTTTTCTTTCTAAGTCCAAATATGCTAAAAATCTTATATCTTGGTATATCAGAAAACAGAATTGCATTTCTCTTTCTACAACTAACGCCGAGTATATTGCAGTTGGAAGTGCTTGTACACAGTTATTGTGGATGAACCAAATGATAGAGGACTACGGTCTACATAGAAGAACATTAACTGTGCTCTGTGATAATTCCAGTGCCATTGATATCTCGAAAAATCTGGTCCAGCATTCTCGAATCAAACACATTGACATAAGGTACCACTTTATTCGAGACTTGGTTGAGAGGAAGATAGTTAGCCTTGAGCAAATAGGAACAGACAATCAGCTTGCTGACATCTTCACAAAGGCATTAGATTTCGAGACCTTCTCTCGTTTGAAAATAGATCTCGGTATGTGCATTGTCTGAACCAATGTTGGTTTGTGATGTTGTGACACACTATATCAACATCGGTCACAACATCTGTATACTTTTGCATGCATTTTTATTTCTCTTTTCATACATAATCCAAATGCATTGAGTCTGGTTGAAAGTGCGATAAGGTCTTGTGTTGCAATAAAAGTGATGACAAAAAGGATCAACCTCTTCAATTAGGTGATTGTGGGACTTGCCCGCAGAAACTGGTTTTCTCCCAGGTCCAAAAACAAGAGGTGTTAAACAACAATTGCTGAAGATTAAAAGATTCAAATCCCTTCAAGTATAAAGAAAGTCTGGATACAAATTGATCCAATCTTTAAATTTCACCTTCTTGAGAGATCTTGACGTAGTCATTAACTTGGGTTAAGGGGTAAGTTTCCATTGACTTCACCTAAGGCAATGTTGGTTTATAATGTTATCAGAAATAAAAAGCAACATTGGATCAAGTCACTGAAATCATAATATATTTTTATATATTCTTTTAGGTCATAATTTTTAGGCATCCCGTAGGACATACATACTTTGTGAAGATGCCATCTTACTGTGCGTAATGTTACTTGTGTGTTTGTTTATCTTGAAATCTCTTAATCTTATTTTGAATCTTGCTAACCGCGTATTTCAGTGGAGTTGTAATCGGATGGTTGGACAGGTAATAAAGATATTAATTTGGTGAGTGAAAAATTGTTTTGCAAAGGCTTTGTCGAACTATGGTGATGGTTTATAAAAATCTAGCTCTATCTCGATTTTAATTTGTAGTTGGAATTTTTGATTTTTATTCTCCAAATAAGAGATAGTGGGCTATTTAAGCATAGAGATCGTGTGTCTTACGACTTTTCCATATTGACAAAGTTAAGGTTTTTACTTTTTCTTTCTCTAAATTTTACTACCTACGACACTCGGTTTTTTTGTTTGTAGTTGTTTTTCAGTCTCTTGCAGAATACCAAATTCACCATCACCCAGCAAAACTCCGGAAACATACTGTGCGTCTAGCTAATAAGAAAATTTCACCCAAAGAGAGAAAAGAAGAAGTCCAAAGCTGTCGTGTCAGCCCATGTTGGTTCTGGTGTTGTGTCCTGCAGATAATCCCGCCTCTTCTCCAAGTTTCGATTCTAACAATGTTCCATCTGCCAGTGCACAGATATCAACAACTGCCTTTGACCACTCTGCTAGCTCTGATGAGGCTCCGTCTCAAGCCGTCGAGTTTGAAGACATGGAACCAATCTCCACGAGGTTCTTGGTGAGTGAAGCTGAAGAGCTGTTCTTGGGATTTCAAAATCGAGGCATGATTGCTGAGCGCCAAATCCCCGTTGATGTTTTCGTGAAGCAGACTCTGATTACCTTCTTTAGGGACCGAGGCACCTCTTCGAGCTGGTGTCATGTCCGGTATTGGTTCTGGTCTTCCCAACATCAGTACCAACATGGTTCATTTTTCTGCTCCGTTTGTCTGAGCCCAGTTTACATTGCTTGATAACCAGGTTGACCAGTTGCAGGCGCTTTGGGACTCGTTTGTTGAGGTCCTTTTGCTTTCAGAACAAAAAGGGGGAGAAGAATGTGAAGACGCTGCTGTGAATATGGTTCATTTTTGTTTGTTTTAAACAATGGTTACTTCATTTAGGGGGAGTTTCTAATTTAGGGGGAGTTTCCAATTTAGGGGGAGTTTTTAGTCTTTTGATCATTTTCATGCGTCTTGGGTATTTTGTCCAGAAAGGCAAAAGGGGGAGATTGTTGAGAATTTTATTCTTGGGAATAATTCCGTATTTAGTTGTTTGCCTTTCTTGGGCCCAAAATATATTAGGGAACTAGAATTAGGACTCTAGATTTGTTTCCAAGATTGTGTCTGAGACTTTTATTTGTTTCCTAGATTGTGTCTGAGACTTTAATTTGTTTCCTAGTTTTTGATTAGGACTTTAATTAGTTTCCTACATTTTGTTTAGGATTTATTTTCCTTGTTTATCAAGACTAGGACTTTAGGACTTGTCTATTTAAGACAACACAAGACACAAGACAAATTAATCTTTGCCACAACCAAGAGACGCACGAAAAAGCAAGGAACGAGCGACGCAAAGTATCAAGGAAGAACACAAGCAAGATAGCTACTTGGAGCCATTGTTCGAGATCAAGAAGTTCTTCAAAGTTGCGTAACCAACGGATAAGATCTTATTATCACGGCGACAAGTATTTAGTATCAAGTTTTTGATATTTTAGTTTTCATATATTACTTCATATTTTTGTATTGATCGTGATCAAGAAAGTAATATAGTTTTCGGGTTTGTACACCCAAGTTCACAAGAACTTTTACTTGTGAACTGAATTTAATTTGCCGTGTTCTTAAGTTTTATTTCCGCTGCATATTTTTGTTTTAACTCTGGTTGATGTTGGTAGTCAGTGTTGGTTAACATTGAATAACAACATCATAAAACTGAGACTTACACTAGTACAGAAACCACATTCTAGAACAGACGAACTAGAACGGATATTTCTTGTACGTTCTAAAATGTCTGTCCGGTGGCATTTTCGTAAATAAATTCGTAACCCTAGAACGTATTTTAAAATGTACGTTCTGAAAATTTTGAGACTGACAACATTTAGAAGGTATTTTTTTAATATACGTTCTAGTATGCGTCATAAATCTAGAACGTATATGTTAAATACCTTCTGAAATGTACGTTCGGAAAATTTTGACACTGTTCACATTTAGAAAATTAAATTATACGTTCTAGATGTGTCATATAATAAATCATTCCAGAACGTATAAATTATAATACCTTCTGGTTACATTAAAAATTCCAGAACGTATTATATTTATACGTTCTAGATATAAAACACCTTAATAAAATAATTATACTTGAATAATTAAATAATTGGACGCACAATTCAAATATTTCAATCTCTCTCTCCGTACCCAAACCTAGTTTCTCTCTCCCCGTATCCAGAATCTATCA
>BMAC01000220.1:915315-945832 GCA_014905375.1 Phtheirospermum japonicum | reverse complement strand
TTTGTTTTCGTTATGGGTTGTTCTTCGTTCCTGTTGTTTGTACTTGATTTTTTTTGTTCGATTGCATTTCTCGAGTTCACTGGATCCTTGTGCTAGTTTGAAGTTGGTTTGCCAATGTATGTGATCTGTTGTGGCATGATGGATGTAAATTAAACAAACCCACCGTATTTGTGGTTTCAGTTGAAAGCAGGGCGATTTTATCGGTATTATGGGGTGGTTTCTGTATTTAGAGTAAATCATGGGGTGATTTTTGTAATTTACCTAAAAATTTAAAAAAAAAATTTGGTTTGTTTTAATTACAGCAATTATGCTTGTTGTAGTAATTTTCTGCAATTATGGGGTGATTTTTCTAATTATAGTAAACCATGGGGTGTTTTTTGTAATTTACCCAAAAATTTGAAAAATTTTTGATAGCAAGAAAAATATGCCCTCATTCAAGTTAGAAGCTCGACAAGAACTACTCCAAAGCAGGGCGATTTTATATATATTATGGGGTGGTTTTTGTAGTTAGTAAACCATGGGGTGCTTTTTGTAATTTACCTAAAAATTTAAAAATTTGTTTTGGTTTGTTTTAATTACAGCAATTATGCTTGCTMTAGTAATTTTCTGCAATTATGGGGTGGTTTTTCTAATTATAGTAAACCATGGGGTGCTTTTTGTAATTTACCCAAAAATTTGAAAAATTGTTTGATAGCAAGAAAAATAAGCCCTCATTCCAGTTAGCAGCTCGACAAGAACTACTCCAAAGCTATAAACATCGCTTCTGATGGCAACTATTCTGTTATCTGGTAACAAGCTTTTTTAGACAGTTCCGAAGCCTCCTTGACCGATGATCATGTTGTTGAAGTTGTATGTCGCCTTTTGCAGCTCGACTTCACTGAAGATTCTTATCGTATATTTAAGTACATAATTTACATATTAAAACACCCCTAAAGCAATGCCTGATTCTAATCTCTGTATTGTTCAACATAGGGGTTATTTCTGCACAAAGTTGTTTAAACTCTCCATTTTCTTATTTGGAACCTACTTTCTGGTGGACTTTAGTATTCTTTTACTTAGAAATGGGATGGTGCATACAAAACTCTAGAATAATTTCTATTTTTGATTGGGTACGTTCATAGATTTTGAATTTTGAGCTTTCTTGAAAGACTTGAGTGTATTTTGGGTAATTAAATATTACTCAGTCGTGAAGATCGTTGTATATGGTGCTTTATTGAATTATATCATATTGAAATGAAAATCTTCATAAGCTACTGAATATTGTGTATTTGATTTTTTGCACTTGTGTTTATTTAGGTATCCATTTAATATTTCAAATTTATTTTATTGCCCATGACAATAGTCCTTGATGTTATGTGATTGATTATATATGAGCTGAACTTTACATTATGGCCACTGTATTGATGGACCTAAAACTGAGTTGGTTGTTTAGGTATATTAACTTCTTTTTTCATATTTCACTGAATGACGTATTTTTGTCCAATTCTCCGTTGATGTTCAAACTTTTTGGATAATAAGATGTGTAGGCTACGGTATGACTGATTTTTATCGTTTCTTGAAACAAATGGTAAAAGTAACTGGGAGTTTATTGTCTGCATATCCAATGCAGTCTGTAAGCAAGTTTCTTGATGAGACAGAATATAACTAATACTTTTGCGTTTTGACCTACAGGTACTCGATATGGAAGAGCCTTATTCGAAAGAAGACATTGATGATGTACGTAGACGTTGGGCCGAGTGTTTTATGGAGATTATCTTTTGACGTTTTGTAGATGTCACTAGACATAACACTATCTAGTATTAGAATGTTAGCAATATGGGTGTTAAAATCTTTTGATGTTGAATTGTGATGGTTGAAAACTTGTGTACTTTTGACTTAATGAATGAATTAATGAATTTGTTGGTTAATTTTCTTTTATTGTTTATGTATTGATTATGGAAATATCCGTTCTAAAATAAGACAACCAGAACATATAACTAGAATATCTGTTCTAAAATAATGACTTTCTAGAACGTACAATATGAATATCCGTTCTAAACAATGAATTTCTAGAATGTAAAATATGAATATACGTTCTAAAATTTTATATTCTAGAACGTATATTACAAATTACGTTCTAGAGTGTGTTTCTTGTAGAACGTATAATGTTTTATCCGTTCTAGAATGTGGGACCTTCTAGAACGTAAAATTTGAATATCCGTTCTAATAAATAACATTCTAGAACGGATAATTAAAATATTTGTTCTTAAAATATATAACTCTAGAACGTATGTTTTGAATATACGTTCTAAATTACTACATTCTAGAACGTGTCCGTTCTAGAATTCTATATACGCTAGAACTTATATTCTAATAAACGTTCTAGAATACAACATTCTAGAACGTCTATTAGAATGTACGTTCTAGAATGTCAGACCTTCTAGAACGTATATTATAATTGTACGTTCTAGAATGTACGGGGCAGACCAGAATCGAAATTTTTAGAACGGGTATAAGATATTCTAGAACGGATAAAAATATCCGTTCTAGATTGTCTGACTAATCTAGAACGGCTGCATTTAGAACGCAGCAGAATCCGTTCTAGACTGCCTGTTTTGTCCGTTCTAGAATGCCTGTTTTTGCACTAGTGTTATTTTCAAAATCATAACCCTTCAAATTTTACAGACCACATTGCATAAAGCATTTGACCTCAAATCCGTTATAAAATCTGGGCTTTTCTTCTTAGGGATCAATACAATTGTAGTGGACTTTAAGCCTTCTGGAAAAGAACAAAATCTTAGTGTAAACAAGCTACAACAAGGTCATGACCAGCAACCTCCCAAAGTGATACTGGAAATCTCAAGAGAAGTAGGAGGTATCACAAGGCGCACCTCAAAACTCACAATTCTAAGAATCCACCAAAAGAGTTTAGAGTAAGATATATGAGCTGGAAATTCCCATGTCACAAAGCTTTTGGTATAAATCATGTTTAAATCCGCCAGGACCCGGTGACTTTTCAGGGTGCATTGATAATAAAGAACTCATAATCAGGGCTTTTTTGGATTTATATATATATATAGTTTTTTATTTTTTTTATGAATTGACTAACTTAGCAGAAGTTGTTTGATGATGACCAACATCACGTACTTTTTCTGGAATGTGACCAATATAATTGATCAAAAATGAACATTTTCCATGTTCCAACATCTCATTTTGTTCGGTGGTAATTTTCTTTTCAACAACATTAAGAATTCCGTTCACATTATTTCCTTCGATATCGATATGATTTGGTGAAAAACTCAATAATCTTGCCATATCCTTTTCCTTAACATAGCCAAACCACCTCGCTGTCAACAGCTATATCATCCCTTCGAAACCCAGTTTTTCTGTGCATGTTTAATTCGATTTTTGAGAATTGTTGTTTCAACAAGAGTATTTTGATTTATAGTAAAACCAGTAAAGTTGCTGTTGTAATCAAATAAAATATAATTGACCCCTGCCTTCCAAATTTATTTACTTGAGACTGCATTTTGTTTTGGCTAAATTAAAGCATAAAAGGAAGGAAATATGAATACACAGTTATTGTAAAATGTACTGAAAACAAAAAATGTTCCATACACATTGAGCCATATATGTACATTACATTCTCCACTGCTTGCTCAAATACATTGAACTTTTGACATGCGAAGAAAAAAAATATAAGAAAAAAACCGGGCATCTATTGTTGCTGACGAACCATTTTCATGAACTCTAAATACCAAATTTAGGGTTCAAGAAATTGTAGGAAAAAAGGGATTTTTTCTGTAGATGAAAACATATATGACATTTTTTTGTTGAAAACCAATAAAGTTATTTTTGAATTAGTTGGTCATGATATCTAAAAAGCGTTAGGGTGCTATTAGGGTCTGATAATTAGGTGGAATTAGGTGGGATGTGCGGAGTTGGACAAGATATAGATAGAATTAGGTGGTGCCTAATCGACAAAAAAAATGTAGTCAGGGATTAGTTGGAGCTAAACTGGAATTTTAGTAACAATCAATCGTCTCCTTCAATGAACGAACAGCACAACATGGTGGCGCATCGACGGATAATATAAATCCTGGCTCGTTGTTCCTTTATTAAAGATGCACATTTTCTTGTGAATCCATTTTTATTGCCCTTTGATGATGATGATCTCTTTGGAGAAGAAGAAGAACCCTTAATTTTCTTGAACTGAAACTCAGCCATTGTTTTTTCTTTGTTTAAATTGGAGAAGAAGATTAAGAAGAAAAAATATTGAGCCCAAGGAAAACGGAAAGAGTTTAATTTCGGTAAAAAAAGAAAAAAGACCGTTTGATGAGAACATTAGCTAAAGGAGTTTGATATATATAGCACATGCGAGGGGAAGGAGGGTATGTGGGAAGGTTCCTTGCATGGAAGTTGTAGCAAATATTAAATTGACATGTTTGATACACACTCCAAAAATAAATGTCTGGTATAATTAATTAAACTTAAAAGTTAAAAGTGCTACTATAATAATAATATAAAAATTTATCAAATATTATATGAGAACCAATTTCTATGTGCATAGTAGGAACTTGCTATATTACATTATATATTATATATGATACTATTTATAATTAATGTACAATACTAAAAATGAAAGAAACGTACCCTTAAATATCATTAAGCATGCCTAAAAATATATGAAATAACATTACATATTAGTGAGAATTAAAATTACATATAATGTAATATGGTCATAATTCCCACAAAGTATAGTATGGTCTAATATTATATTCATTGATTACAGATCCCCTAAGCAAATGTGCGTGTGTACGTATTATGTGTTTGTGTTTTATGTTAAAAACGTTTTAGATTACATTGGAAAAAAAATCTGCAACAAATTATCACTAATTTTTTAAAATCTCAAAATCTTGGAGTTACCGATCTGATGCCTGGTTAGATCGACCGACTCAATTCAGTGTGTTCAAAATAATGGATATAACATGATTTCATGAGCAAGAAAGTACCGAATAGAGTTTCAAGACAGTACTTAGAATTTAACATATTGACCTTAGGGCGAAGGAGCCATTTTTGAAAGCAAGAGTAAACCCTGATCATTGATGTAATAGTTTATGAATTACGATAAAAGTGTATCTCAGCTTCACAAAATATGTTGCAAACAACAATAGTCATGCAAAATAAACTAGATAAAGCGTTAGGCGACAAACTCAACCAAATCATGCGAACGTACTTAGAGATTCAAACCTAAAACTTACGATTAGAATTCACCATATCTATTAACCATTTCATTGGCAAGGCAAAAAGGGTCTATTTTACAATTTGGATACATGAATTGAGGGGCACTTGATACTTTATCAGTTCAATATTTTCGTACTTAAACAATACAAGGCATGAAATAACTAGCTAATAAAACTCCTTACAAGAAGTCAAGAAGGGATATGTTTGACCGGTCGATATTGTTTGATCTAAAGATACTATGCCCACTTTCCTGTACAAGTACGCAGTATAACAGAATTTGTACTACCAAATCTAACATGTAAGCAAATTAATGTTGTAATGAATGAGTACGAGAATCGAGTAAATAAAAATGAATAAGCGAAAAGGCATGGACATTGCCATTGCTTCTTCACGTGATTTAGCTACACCTAGTATTTTGTTGACGTGATCCGAGTCCGGTGTTTTGTAGTTGACTGCCCGGTCCAAGTTAAGTTTTGAAAATGGGCATCTGTAGACTACAAATCATATCGATTTTTTTATTCCTATTTTTCAGGCATTAAAATAATGTCAAAATTATTAAAACAATATACTGGTTGAGCCAACAATTGAGACAATCTTTCATTTTTGAACTGGCCTCTTCATCCTCATATTTTTTCCGGAACAAACTGTTATTAAATTAGATTTATTCAATTTAATAGTGCAGCGTAAATTCGTTGTAACGAATTGTATAGGTTTATTCTACATGTCGTGTAAATAATCATAACAATTTGAATTTCTCAAATCCAATTATTAGTAAGTGAAAAATAATGCTTTGAAGTTAAACGGTTACTTAAGTGTTTTAAAGTTTATCCCACATTGAATAATATTCAATGTGGAAGGGAGTTTAAAAATGTTTAACTTTTAATGAGTGGACATCAAGTGGGCTAGCGGGTATTGTGGGCTTTGTGTGAACAAAGTTTACGCGGGCTCCTGAACTTGGGTTCGCCCGAGCCCGATCCCGAACCTCGTACCTCGAACCTGGGTCTTGGGCTCTGGGCTGGGTCCGTGGGGGTGTTCTAGTTCAACCCTTATTATATTTTTGAACGAAAACGCTCCTGACACACGCTTCAAAACGGAAAGCACGCTCCTGACACACGCTCCAATACGGCAAGCACACGCTTGCACTCTTCTGACGTGCGTAACTGAATGTTCACGCTGAACCTGTCCAGGTTCATGCTGCCAGATGCTGACCAATTTGAACGTCATAAAGCTGCATTTATGGACGTCATAATTGGCTGTGTAACACCTGAATGAACCCCTATAAAAGGGTGAGGCTCCTGCATTTGCATGTTCACTTTCCATACGCATGAACACCTGAAATTCAATATAAGAACACCTGAACATCAATTGGATAGCATACTCATATTCTGCATTTCATTTCGTAGCTCAGTTCATTTTTTTCTTTCATTTCGTCGGAGCCCTAATACTTACGGTGTTGTAATATCAGGGACGAAGTCGTTTTATCTTTGGGAACATTTTGCCAAAACCGAAGGGCACTATCAGAGCAAAATCATTTTGCGGAAAGAGAACTTCTCGACTCGACTTTTTATATTTTTCGTATTATTTTTCCAGTTTTAGTGATTATTACAAATTCCCTGTTTGTGCTAGAATTATTGTAATTATTCCAACAATCGCAAAACCATTTTTTATTTGTAATTTTTAATTTTCTGTAATCACTACTGGAAGAATGTCGACCTCCACCACTCCGACAAGCGACAGTACTCCGGCACTTACCTCCACCATTTCGGCGACGACCACTGCCCCAGAATCACTTCAACAGTTGGCGTGTCTTCGCCAAACATGAACACTACTCAAGTTGAGTTCATTCTCAACCCATGAACCCTCGACTTTTTACTCGAGACGCTGACGAGGCGCATGACCCAGTCGAACCCATCCACAGCTTCGGCTGCTGGAACGATCCCTTTTGAGATAGGGACTTCGGTCCAAACTTTGTCAGCTCCGGCTGTGACCCATCCCATTGGGATGACGGGAACTTCGGTTCCAAGTTTGTTTACAACTTCTCCCCAAAAAGATTCAACTATTTTGAATACCCATTCAACGGGTTCGATGGGGACTTTTGTACCAACGATGAACACGCCGGTGCACTCCTCACGGATCATGCCCACGGCGGGGAAGCCTCCAAAATCCAATGGAGAAGGCTTCAAGAGGTGGCAATAAAAGATGTTGTTCTACCTCACGATACTTGACTTCGCTAACTTCGTAAAGGAAGACGAACCACCTACTCCGGACAAGGACGAGACTAGTTTCTATGTTAACGCTGCCTACGATAATTGGCACAATGGGGACTATATGTGCAAAGGCTTTCTCCTATGTAGCCTAGAAGATAGTTGGAGCAATCTGTACTCGGACGCAAAGACCTCCAAGAATATCTGGGAGGCACTTGAGAAGAAATACAGTTCCGACGAGGCTGGAACTAGGAAATTTGTAGTCACGAATTTCATGGACTACAAGATGATTGATTCTCGCCCGGTTATATAACAAGTTCAAAAGTTCCAAATGCTGGTGAATGACGTCCACGCCGAGGGGATGATACTTCCTGATACTTTCACGGCTTCTGCCATGATTGATAAGCTTCCTCCAAGCTGGAAAGACTTCAAAACGTATCTTAAGCACAAGCAAAAGGTGATGTCTCTTGAAGATATTATCCGGAAGGTGCGAATTGAGTCCGAAGTTCGAGTTCAGTAAAAGAATTCGAAAAGTTCGGATGAACCTACTTGAACGAGGAGACAACTCGAAGAAGTGGCCACGTCCTGGCAACTCTAAGCCTAAAGCTCCCTCTTCTAAGAAGTTCGAAGGCAATTGTTACAATTGCGGTTATCCTGGACACATGTCTAAAAACTGTCGCAAGCCTAAGCAGAAGAAGGCCAAGCCGAGTGCCCAACAAGTCGAGAGGGAGCTGACTAGTGATGATCTCATTGCGGTCATCACTGAGGAAGCTAACATGGTGGTCAATGGTTCATCGATTTTACTGGAACTGCCCATGTGTGTGCAGATCGGAGCTTGTTCTCCAAATACCATCCCTGTGAGGGAAGGAAGCTGAACATGGGAAACCAAGCGTCTTTGAAAGTTGCAGGTGTTGGCTCGGTTGTCCTAAAAATGACCTCTGGTAAGGAGATCACTCTGAATGAGGTGCTCCACATTTTGGACATCCGGAAGAATTTAGTCTCTGGTTCAATACTAGTTAGTCGTGGATTTAGACTTATATTTGAGGCTAATAAATTTGTATTGTCTAAGTTTGGGACACCTCTAGGTAAGGGTTACCTTACAGATGGTTTGTTCAAACTAAGTGTAATGGCTATACGCCCAAAACAAGTCATTTATAAAATTGCTTCTGATTCCTCTTACTTGACTGAGTGCTCTAGTTTATGGCATTGTAGATTAGGCCACGTTAATCTAATGCAATAAAACTTTTGTCAAATTTCAATTTGCTTAAGGTAAATGAATTTGTTAATAAAATTAAGTGTGAAATTTGTGTAGAAGCAAAAATGACTAAATTACCGTTTAAATCGGTAGAAAGGAGCACGACACCTTTAGAATTAATTCACACGGATGTATGTGATTTAAAATTTGTGCAAACTAGAGGTGGCAAAAAGTATTTTATTGCTTTTATTGACGATTGTACAAGGTACTGTTACCTTTATCTTTTGAGAGGTAAAGATGAGGCTATTGAAGCTTTCAAGAACTTCAAAAATGAAGCCAAAAATCAACTTAACTGCAAAATCAAATATATCTGAAGCGATAGAGGAGGGGAATACGTAGCTCCGTTTGAGGAGTTGTGCAACGAAAGTGGCATAATTCATCAAGCTACAGCTCCGTATGCACCTCAATCTAACGGAATTGCAGAACGCAAGAATCGTACTTTGAAAGAGATGATGAATGCGTTGTTGATTAGTTTTGGGTTACCTCAGAACATGTGGGGGGAAGCTGTTTTAACAGCTAACTACATCCTCAATAAAATTCCACTAAAAGGAAGGGACGAAACTCCCTATGAGTTGTGGAAAGGAAGGAAACCTTCTTACAAATACCTCAAAGTGTGGGGATGTTTAGTGAATGTAGAAGTACCTCTACCGAAACAAGTGACAAGCGGACCCAAAACGGTTGATTGTATTTTTATTGGTTATGCACTGAATAGCAGCGCCTATCGATTTATAATCCATAGGTCGGATGTTTCGGACATGAATGTCGGAACCACTATTGAGTCAAGGAATGCTATATTCTTTGAAAATATATATCCTTGTAAGGATAAAGTTGCATCCAGTTTAAACACTGGTAATGCTGAAGGAACTACAAGTCAAGAACTTGTGGGGGTTGAACCTAAGTCTCGTAAATGACCTAGTTCAGAACTTGAAGCTCCAACTCCCAGGAGGAGTACTCGAGCCAAAATTGCGAAGGATTTCGGTCCCGATTATGTGGTTTTCATGTTGGATGAAGAAACAAATTCTTTGAAAGAAGCTTTCTCACGGACTGATAGTTCATTTTGGAAGGAAGTTGTTCAGAGCGAAATCGATTCGATCATGCAGAACCATACGTGGATTCTAACTGATTTACCTGAAGGTTGTAAACCTTTAGGAAGTAAATGGATTCTGAAACGAAAGTTCAGAGCTGATGGATCAATCGATAAGTATAAATCTCGTTTGGTTGTGAAAGGATTTCTCCAAAAGGAGGGATATGATTTCTTTGATACATACTCTCTTGTGACGAGAATTACCTCTATTCGGGTGCTTCTAGCGATTGCTGCTCTGCACAATCTTGAAATTCACCAAATGGATGTAAAAACAGCTTTTCTAAATGGCGATTTAGAAGAGGAAATCTATATGGAACAACCTGAAGGTTTTGTAAAACCTGGACAGGAAAGAAAGGTGTGCAAACTTGTTAAGTCTTTGTATGGCTTGAAACAAGCACCTTTACAGTGGCACTTGAAATTTGACGAAGTGATGATGTCAAATGGCTTCAAGATAAACAAGTGCGACAAGTGTGTCGACATTAAGAATACTAATGATAAATTTGTTATAGTATGTCTTTATGTAGATGATATGTTAATCATGGGTAGCAACCTACAAGTGATTAACGAGACGAAATTCATGCTAAAAAGGAATTTTGACATGAAGGATCTGGGAGTTGCTGACATAATTCTTGGTATAAGAATTATAAGAACTCCAGATGGAATTGTCTTGTCACAATCTCATTACATTGAGAAAGTGATCAAGAAATTCAATGCACACAATAGTCTTCCAGCAAAAATGCCTATGGAACTCGACATTCACTTAAGTAAGAACAGAGGTGACCCTGTTGCTCAGAAGGATTATGCTAGGATCATTGGATGTTTGATGTACATCTCCAACTGTTCTAGACCTGATCTAGCGTGCTCAGTTAACAAACTGAGTTGATATACAAGCAATCCAAGTAGAGAACACTGGAAAGCGCTTGTGAGAGTTTTGAGATACTTAAAGTATACTCTGAACTTTGGGCTACATTATGGTAGATACCCCGAGGTACTTGAAGGTTACTGTGATGCAAACTGGATATCCTATACAAAGGACTCTCTGTCAACAAGTGGATATGTGTTTGTAATAGGGGGAGGAGCTGTTTCTTGGAGACCCACTAAATAGACATGTATAGCCCGATCCACCATGAAATCTGAATTTATCGTTTTGGACAAAGCAGGTGAAGAAGCAGAATGGCTTCGTAACTTTTTAGAAGATATTTCATGTTGGGAGAAACCCGTGCTGCCGGTTATGCTTCACTGCGATAGTCAAGCTGCTATTGGAAGGGCAAGAAGTGGTTTGTATAACGGTAAATCTCGACATATTCGTCGGAGACATAATACCGTAAGACATCTATTATCGAGTGGGATTATCTCAGTTGACTACGTAAGGTCGATAGATATCTAGCGGATCCATTCACTAAGAACATAGCTCGAGATCAGATGTACAAGTTGCTAGAAGGAATGGAAGTGAAAACCACATCTTAAAGATGATTGTAGTTGAAACCCAACCATGATGAGTGGAGACCCCACAAACTTGGTTCAATGGAAAAACTAAACTACAAAAGTCTGTGTAAGTTAAACTATACGACCCTATTCCTTAACAGCAAAAGTAGAGTTTATAATCTGTCAACGTGGTGAGGTAAATCTCTAATTTTTAATAATTCTTGTGCAGGTCTTTCACTTGAGTATGACAGAATACTGATTTGAAGAATCACCTATGTAAGCGAGAAGTGAAGGTCCGCTTCTACTGAAGCTTATGAATCGAAAGAAGTTGTCCATGGCCAGAAACGGACACAAACGTGAGAACGGAAGAATTTTGAGACCTTAGTGGGTTGGTACTATTTTCTAGTATACACAAAGGGGAATAGTTTAAAAATTATGTTCACTAATCTGTCGGTATGCTCGGTAGTATTGACTAAGGAAGGTTCAAGGCCACAAGCCACCTATCTCTATTCTCTATTGTCTCTTAAGGACTGAGTTATGTATTTGCATACATGCATTTTTGTTTTTGGGTATTCTCACTTATGTGGGGGATTGTTATTAAATTGAATTTATTCAATTTAATGGTGCAGTGGAAATTCGTTGTAACGAATTGTATAGGCTTATTCTACATGTCGTGTAGATGATCATAGCATTTTGAGTTTTTCAAATCCAATTATCGGTGAGTGAGAAATAATGCTTTGAAATTGAACGGTTGCTTAAGTGTTTTAAAGTTTATCCCACATTGAATAATATTCAATGTGGAAGAGAGTTTAAAAGTGTTTAACTTTTAATGAGTGGACATCAAGTGGGCTAGCGGGTATTGTGGGTTTTGTGTGAACAAAGTTTACGCGGGCTCCTGGACTTGGGTTCGCCCGTCCGCCTTCCGCGGATACTAGCCCGAGCCCGGACCCGGACCTCGGTCCTGGGTCCTGGGTCCTGGGCTCTGGGACTGGGTCTTGGGTTTTGGGTAATTGGTACGAATTGGCTGGTCCGATTGAGGTGGTCCGTGGGGGTGTTCTGGCTCAACCCCGATTATATTTTGAACGAGCACGCTCCTGACACACGCTTCAAAATGGAAAGCACGCTCCTGACACACGCTCTAATATGGCAAGCACACGCTTGCACTCTTCTGACGTGCGCATTACCCCTATAAAAGGGTGAGGCTCCTGCATTTGCATGTTCACTTTCCATACGCATGAACACCTGGAATTCAATATAAGAACACCTGAACATCAATTGGATAGCATACTCATATTCTGCATTTCATTTCGTAGCTCAGTTCATTTTTTTCTTTCAGTTCGCCGGAGCCCTGATACTTACGGTGCTGTAATATCAGGGACGAAATCGTTTTATCTTTGGGAACGTTTTGCTAAAACCGAAGAGTACTATCGGGGCAAAATCGTTTTGCGGAAAGAGAACTTCTCGACTCGACTTTTTATATTTTCCGTAATATTTTTCCAATTTTGGTGATTATTACAAATTTCCTGTTTGTACTCGAATTAGTGTAATTATTCCAACACAAACTTCAATCAAAACTTCATTTATTCGTAAATTATTGACTCAAAAGAGGAACGACGAAGGTTTTTTTTGTTTGTTTGTTTTTTTCAAACGTGCTATTCTGTTTCAAAATAGTATTTCTCTTATTTCACCCGTTCAGGTGCATAAGAATTAACGTATAAAATCCCACATGTTAGACTTGACTTGTGAGAGAGAATTATTATGGTAATTTTTATGTACAATGATTATCTACAAAGTAACTTGGTGTAACTAAGAGTAATTAACTCACGTGCACACGCAATTCATATCCATGGTTTTTCGCTTATTCTTTTTTATCAACTCGGTTTCCATACTCATTAATTACAACGTGACTTAACGTCAACTTAGGCCCCTAGGATCAGATTTTGATATATATGTTAATTAATGAAGTAATTAAGAAATGTTGGTTGCTTAGTTCTAATACACACAACTTCTGCACGTCACCATGTGATAGCTTTTGGCCTAAATTACACTTGGTGTTTCCTAATTGAAGAGATCGATGTTGTTTAAAAAGTGGAGTACTAATTAAACTCACGGGATCAAATTTGGTATCGAATTTATTAACAAATGTTGGTTGCTTAATTCTGACAAACTTTTTAATTGATTAATCAATTTTTTGATCACATATCTTAAAGGAACTAATTACTCCACTAACCATGTTTTTATAACGTGTTGCACAGTGTCGGTCTCACAACTTGCGACACCCCTCGGTACCTTCCGTTTTTATAAGTTAAGCCATTGTTTTTGCTTTTTAAGGCACCATACAAATATTTTTATACTTGTGCAAATACCAAATCCTTGTGTTTACTTGGGTCCATTTTCGTACTTAATGTTTCAAAAAACTTTATTATTGATTTGTAAGTGTGTAGTAAAACATCAATTGTGTAAACGTAAAGAGTTTTTACACCACATGCGAATTTATGTTTTTCTTTTTCGGTACATACTTGGTACCCACTTTCATACACACAACAATATGATCGTTGTGTATGGAGCTACAAGCAAATATTTAATAATGTAAATAAGAAAGTGCTGAAAATAGATTAATTGAAAAGGAATAACAAAACGCCATTGCTCTGGAACGTGGGTTTAACTTTGTTCTTAATTACACCTTGTATATTTAATTTACAAGATCCATGTTGTCCATAAAGTATACTCACGGATCAAAACTCGACAAAACTAAACTTTTGGTCTTATAATCAACAAAAGTTTTTTAAAAGCTGCTTGATTGGTTGTAACTCAAACTTTTGGATTAAACAATATAAATATTTTTTTTTCAAAAAAATATTATGATTGAATAGAGAAGGTAGAATCTCTCTCTCTCTCTCCCCGTATATATAGATCGATTGGGTTCTGGTGAGAGTAGGTGCGTGATTGAGAAATGAGAATAAATCATAACCATTATAATTAATATAATCAAATTTTTCTAACTTAGTAAAACAAATTAAAAAATTTATTTCATCTGAAACTAAAACTACCAAAACTAAATAACTAGAAGACAAAAAAAAAGGATCGAAAGGCTTATTCATCAAAACTTTCTCAAGAAAAACAAACACGAATCAAAAGTCAATTTCATCAGAATGATGAACCCTAATTTCAGGGGAATCAAAATTGAAACTCTCCTCTGGAGATTATTTTATAAATATTTTATACGTTATTGAGCTGAAGAATTGAAGTCGTAAATTTGCTCTCGAGAGATCTTTCAATAATCTGCTTATTTTTTTGTAGTGTAAGGTTGAGGTGAAGTCAAAAATACGACGGATTGGTATAAACATGCTGCTTCAAGAATTTATTGGAATACAATTTGATGCACATGACAGTGCAATTAATTTGGAATTCAAAATTGGAGATTTTGTGGACAACTAGCTATATAAAAAATTGCATATCATGGAACCTGTAAGGTACAATAAATTATTCAAATGAAAAGATATTTCAACTGAGGTTATATAAATCATAGGTGACATTAAACTGATGCAATGGTCATGGGTCAAAGCAAAACACTTGATGAAAGATTTCAGTTATAGTGTGATGATTGGTTTCGTGTGGCTTAATATAAATATTTTTTTCTTTTCTCAAACCATAGAGATATTTTGATCTATTGTAAATTAATGAAGTTGTATTTTGTGCATGTTGGATATTGATTGTACTCATGCAATCAAATAAAAATTTCGATCAAGTTAAAGCATAAAAATAAATGAGGGTAAATTATTACACAATATAGTAACATGTACTGAATTAACATTATGTTCGATACACATTGATTATATATTTACGTTACATTCTTTCTACTCAACCAACTGAATTTTTCATTCGCTTTAAAAACAGTGTGGCTCCATATACTCTTTCCTTAATTACCAAAAAATATACCTAGTGGGAGAAAAGGAAGGGGAAAAGAATCAGGGCATCTATGGTTGTTCCTAACGAACCATTTTCTTGAACTTTTGACGTGATCGGGTTAAAAAAATATAGGAAAAGAAAAGGGTGTTTTTTCTTTTTGTTTGAATCAATGAATTATAATATTCTAAAAAGGGTTAGGTGATATGTAAGCGAAATATAGAGGGCTTATAATTAAGTGATGGAGATTTTTGGGGGCTATTAGATAGAGAATTTGAGAGTGCCGAATAATTAATCATCTCCTTGAATGTACGAACAACATAGCATGGTTGCACAACGGCGGATAATATAGATCCTGCCACGTTGTTCCTTTATTAAGGATGCACATTTTCCTGTGAATCCATTTTTATTGCCCTTTGATGATGGTCTCTTTGAAGAAGAATAGCCCTTACTTTTCTTGAGCTGAAACTCAACCATTTTTTTTTAATATCTCTGATATATTAATTTGGAATTTGTGGAATATTGAAGAAGATGATGAAGAAGAAAGATGAACTCAAAACACAGCAGGAGTTTGATTTTGGTGACAAATAACTCAACTTAATTAGTGATGCTGATGAAAAATTGGCAAAAGGGTTTTGATATATATAGCACATGGGGGTCGGGAGCGTGGGAAGGTTCTTTGCATGGGAGTTATAGCAAATATTTAATTGAACAATGTTTGACACAGTTGAGAAAATTAAATTAAAAATAACTAGACTTAAGTGTTGATATATATATATATATACACACTATTGTAGCACTCATGTATGATAAAGAGCTTTGTAAATGAAAATACTTATTATATATTTAGATAATAACAACACATCAAATTATATAAAAAAAAAATTGTAAATTATATTATTTGTTTTACTTATAATTATCGAACATAACAAATTGTCATGTTTTTCATATTTTTGAAGAATAGTGATCGACGTTAACATATACAAACTAAACATTTAAAATATGTGAGCTTAGCTAAAGAAAAAAAGTAAAACTACTCTATATGCAAGTATTTTCGGAAAATTTCATTTTCGCATAGTATAAGTAGCCTATTCCATGTAAGTAATGTGCAGCGACATAGGAGATTCATTGAGAAATTGACACAAAAATCGTGTTTTAGGTAGTTATCAAATTATTGTTCACTAGTGCAAACTGAAAAACATAATTGTTGATGGCACAGCAATTAATAAATGAACACCAAATTTTAAAAAGAAAATAAACCATTCCGTTAATCAAAGTAGTTGAAAAACAGTGGATAGAGTGTTAGAGGGTGAATATACATAAATCATTTTTCAAAAATTAAGGAAACACATACACACACATTCTCAAACTCTTGTTACTCCCATATAGAGTTGGGCCGTGCTAATGGTAACAATAAAAGGTTGCCCACAAACTCACGGACCCAAATTAATAGATATTTATATTCACGGAAAAAAGTTGTGTTTTTCCTAAGAAAATAAGTAAAATGTTTGATATTTAGAACCATTAATTTTCTAGTTTTGCCCAGGTACTTAAAATTATTTCTCTGTACAAACGTGTTGGGAATATTATTTTTAACAATATTTCTTTATTTGTAGTTTGCCTTTCTTAGAACTTTAGTATTTTAGGATTTTAGATATCTTTCTTAGTTGGAGTTTATGATTTTATTTAGTTTCCAAAATACTTAATTAACTTATTTAACAAGACTAGGAGTCTTTATTTAAGAAAGGGAATCAAGACGCAAGATTGAAAAGAGACGAGATTATTGAAGCAGAACGAGGACGAAACACTCTGAGCTTTGGTGGATAATTAGAAGGATTACTACGTTGCGTAACCAACGAAGAAATTCTACTAAAGAAGAAGCGAAGAGTTATTCTGTATCAAGTTTTTGATACTAATTGTTTTCTTATATTACTTTGTGTTAATTCGTGTTTTGGATCTGAACAATTTGAAAAGTAATATATTTTATGGGTTTGTTCACCCAGGTTTATAAGCTCGATAGCTTATAAACTGAAATTAATCTTTGTTTATTTTAATTTTTTTATTTCCGCTGCTTTCTGAAATTCAGTTGATGTTAAGTCTGGTGACGCTTATCACGAAACACTAACATCATACCTGAAAACTGCATTTCTACAAAACTACAATTGGCACCAGAGCAGGATACTTAACCTTAAGTATTTCGATCCTTGTTTTGTAGATTTGAATTAATGGACGCTCAAGGTAATCCGAGACCCCCAATTCTAAATGGTGAGAACTACTCCCTCTGGAAACAGAGGATGCGATGGCACATCAAAAACATTGACGAACGAGCATGGAGAACCATTCTTGTTGGATGGGAGAAACCTCGTGTCACTGCTGATGGCGATGGTGACTCCGTGTTCAAGAAGGAAGAAGACTGGACGGACAATGAAATAGCCATCTCAAACTGGAACTCTAAAACCATTAATACCTTGTGCAGCTATGTTGATGCCAACTACTATAAAGTGATAAAGAACTGTGAGTCTGCTAAAGAAGCATGGGATGCCCTTCAAAGGGTATGCGAGGGAACTGCAAGTGTAAAGAGATCTCGCCTGAGAATGCTCACCACAACGTTCGAAACCATGAGAATGGGTGACAAAGATTCGGTTGTGGAATATGCGATGAGACTCTCTGACATATCAAGTGAAATTGGAAACCTCGGCGAGCCCATGTCAAATGCACGTCTTGTTGGAAAACTTCTCAGATCCATATCAAAGAAGTTCAATATGAAGGTGGTTGCAATTGAGGAATCCAAAGATACCGACAAACTAGTCTATGATGACTTAGTCGGTGCACTCAAAACGTATGAGATGGAGCATATGGACTTTCATTCCAAGGAGATGAATGTTGCTCTCACTTCAGATATTAGCTCAAAAGATGAAGATGAAGATACTAACTGGAAAGAGCTTTTTGAGAAATTTGAAAGAACCACACTTGGAGAGGATGACGTGTCACTCCTTACTCAAAAATTCAATCGATTTTTGAAGAAAAAGAACAACATTGGAGGAAAAGGTTCAAGTTCCATGATGGAAACATCACCTCCAAGATCCTCTGGAAGAAAGCTTACCAACTACCATCCTTCCTCCTCTGAATCAAAAACTGGAACTTCCTCCAAGCCCCTCAGTGAAATTCAATGCCATGAGTGCAAAGGATGGGGCATTACAAAAACGAATGTGCAAATACGTTGAGGAAGAAGAGTCTTATTTCAAAAGAGTTTGATGAAGATGAAAGCGACTCTGATTCATCTGAGTCAGTACCTGCTCTTTTTGCTCATGTTGCCTGGGATGACGACTTTCGGGTTTGTAACATCAATTCCAACACCCTGTGTCTGAATGCTAAGGTTGATAATACAAGAGATGAATACAGAAAATTGTGCGTGGAATATGATGAACTATTTTCCAAGTGGGGAAATCAGGTTCTGAAAGTGAAAGCTCTTATGGTCAAAGTTGAAAAACTAACTCATGAAGTAGATGATCAAGTAAAGATCATTACCCGTTTGGAGATCTCCCTTACAAGAAAAGATTCGGAGTTGGAAGGAGTAAAGGCTGAACTGAAAAAGGTTCAAGACACCATCTCAAACCTCAACAAAGGAAAGGCAAAACTGGATGAAATTCTGGAGATGTCATACCCAGAAACCTCAAGGCACGGAATTGGTTACAAACCGGAGCAAGAATCATCTCAAGTCAGCCACAACCAAGATTCTGTCAAGGCCCATAAGAAGAAAAGAAGGCAGTATGTTTGCCATCATTGTGGTGAATCTGGCCACATTCGTCCTTTTTGTTGGAAAAGAACAGGCAAGAAAAATCAGAGAATCAGCCATGGTGTTGGGACTCATGACAAGACTGGGGTTTCCGTCACCAAAGGCAACACCAATTTCAGACAAGTCTGGGTAAGAAAGGCCGAGGTCAGATGCAATATGATTTACACTTCTCTTAAATCTCATGTTCCAGGAGCATGGTACTTTGATAGCGGGTGTTCAAAACACATGACTGGATCCGAAGAACTCCTGTCGAACATCGTAAAATTCAAGGGAGGTAAGGTCAAGTATGGTGGAGGAGCAAATGGCAGATTATCGGTCAAGGAACTTTACATGTTCCAGGGATTGCCAAACTGGAAAATGTGCTTCTCGTTGATGGACTAACTGCAAATTTGATAAGCATTAGTCAGCTATGTGATGGAGGCTTCAATGTCAAATTTACTCGAGAAAAATGTGAGGTGTATGATGAAGGGAGTACCTGCATTCTAACTGGCCAGAGAACGTCCGACAACTGCTATCAAATTAATGGAGACGTGTTCTGTAAGTTGTCCCAGCTAAGTGATCCCGAGGTGTGGCATCAAAAACTCGGACACGTTAACTACAAAATGTTGGAAAGGTTTGTTAAGAAAGATGCAGTGAACGGACTACCAAAGCTCAACACAAAAATCATCCCTGTTTGTGAATCTTGTCAAAAGGGGAAGCAAGTTAAGGTACCACATCCACATGTCCAGAGCCTTACCACTTCAAATTGCTTTGAACTCATGCATATGGACCTCATGGGACCACTTGAGGTAGAAAGTCTCGGAGGTAAACGGTATGTTTTAGTTATTATTGATGATTTTTCTAGATATACATGGATCGAATTTTTAAAAGAAAAATCAGAAATGTTTAGTTTATTTAAAAAACTTGCTAAAAAATTGTGTGTGCGCTTTGGAGTCAGTATAGGAAGTATCAGAACCGATCATGGAAAAGAATTCGAGAATGAATCTTTTTCAAGTCTTTGTTCTAAAAATGGGATTACTCACGAGTTTTCATCTCCTATTACCCCACAGCAAAATGGTATAGTCGAACGCAAGAATAGATCCCTTGCGCAAATGACTAGGACCATGCTGATCTCAAATGGTATAGCAAAATGATTTTGGGCAGAAGCTATGAATACAGTATGTCACACCATTAATAGAGTCTACTTTAGACCTGGCTCACATGTCACACCCTATGAACTATTGTTTGGCAAGAAACCTAACTTAAGCTACTTTCATGTTTTTGGGTGTGTCTGTTTTGTTTTGAATGATAGAGGATACCTCTCTAAGCTTGATTCTAAAAGTGACAAATGTGTTTTCATGTGATACTTTCAAAATAGTCATGCATACCAAGTTTTTAATCTTAGAACACGTTGCATGATGGAATCAGTCAATGTGAAATTTGATGATACAGTGAGTGGAATAAAATCTGCAGAGGACGATGATCTAATTTATGATCAGAGACCTCAGTTTGTCATGGCTGGTTTAGATGATGTTGCAGGTGTAGAAGGTGCTGTTGCAGGAGATGACAGGTCTGGTGACATGTCACCAAACCCAACACTGCCTCAGGAGGAAACAGGCAACCATCAGACTGGAGAACAGACTCCTGTCCCAACTTCTTCTCCAGCAATCCCTGATTCTGATTCAGACTCTGAGGATGAGGACCCTGGAAATCAAATTGATCTTTATCAAAGAGACTTTCCATCAAGAATCCAAAAGAATCATCCAACCAGGCAGATAATCGGTGACCTTGATCAGAGAAGTACAAGGAAAAGACAGATTGACTTTAAGGAGATGGTAAGGTATGTGTGTTTATCCACTAATTGCTCTCAAATTCGAGAAACCTTGTTTCTTGCTGAAACAGAACCAAAACGAGTYGAGGATMKATTMAAGAGTGAYRWTTYGATTAAAGCTATGCAAGAGGAGCTTGACCAATTCGCTAAGAATGATGTGTGGGACCTTGTCCCTCGCACGGAGAATACTCATGTGACTGGAACTAAGTGGATTTTCAAGAATAAAACGGATGAAGCCGGGAACATCATTCGAAACAAAGCAAGGTTAGTTGCGCAAGGGTACACCCAAATTGAGGGTGTTGACTTTGACGAAACTTTTGCACCGGTAGCACGTATAGAATCGGTAAGATTACATCTTGCAGTGGCTTGTCATTTAAAAATCCCACTACATCAAATGGACATTAAGAGTGCGTTCTTGAATGGTGTTTTGAGTGAGGAAGTATATGTTGAGAAACCAAAAGGGTTTGTGGATCCCTACAAACCAAATTTTGRTTTAAAACTTAAAAAGGCCTTGTATCTTTTAAAACAAGCTCCGAGAGCTTGGTATGAGAGACTAACTCAACATCTACTATTTTTAAATTTTAAACGAGGTGAGGTTGACAAGACTTTATTTCTTCTCAAATCCCATAAACACATTCTTATTGTCCAAATTTATGTGGATYATATTATCTTTGGTTCGACTAATGAACAGATGGTGAAGGATTTTGTTGTTCAGATGTCAGACACTTTTGAGATGAGTATGCAAGGTGATCTTTCGTATTTTCTTGGACTACAAATAAAACAACTTGATGATGAAATTTTTCTGTCACAGACCAAATATGCAAATAATTTGGTAAAAAAATTTGGTCTAGAAGGTAAAAAACCTAAGAAGACGCCTCTGGGTAAAGATAAGAAAATTTCGAGAGATGATGTTGGGTCTGGTGTTGGCAACACCCTTTATAAGAGTATGATTGGTAGCCTCCTTTATCTAACTGCCAGCAGACCCGACATCATGTATGTTGTCTGCTTGTGTGCAAGATATCAGGCCAACCCTAAGGACTCACATCTGAAATCTATTAAAATAATAATTCGATATGTGGGAGGAACAAGTGAGTTGGGGTTGTGGTATACAAAAGAAACATGCACTGAATTGGTAGGGTATACGGACTCAGACTGGGCTGGAGATGTAGTTGATAGGAAAAGTACCACAGGGGGTTGTTTCTTTTTGGGGAGTAATTTAGTTTCTTGGTATAGTAAGAAACAAAACTGTATTTCTTTGTCTACAGCCGAGGCCGAATACATTGCGGCAGGGAGTGCATGTACACAGTTCCTCTGGATGAACTAGATGATTGAAGACTACGGTCTCAAGAGCAATATTCTGACCGTACTATGTGATAATACGAGCGCAATCGACATCTCAAAAAATCCAGTTCAGCACTCTCGTATAAAGCACATTGACATCAGGTATCATTTCATCCGAGACTTAGTTGAGAGAAAGATAATAAGTCTTGAACATGTAGGAAAAGAATACCAGCTCGCAGACATATTCACAAAAGCATTAGACTTAGAGACCTTCTCTCGACTGAGAAGAGATCTCGGTATGTGCATAATCTAGTTCGTGTTGGGTTTGATGTTATGACATCCTTTGTTGTCATCAGTCATAACATCTGTATAATTTACATGCATTATTTTATTTTTGTCTCATGTATCATTCAATTGCATTGAGTCTGAATTTAAAGAGAAATAAGATTATGTGTTGTAATAAAAGTGATGACAAAAGGACTACCACACTCGATTCGGTGATTGTGAAACTCTCCCGCAGAAACAGGTTTTTCTCCCAGGTCCAAAAACAAAAGGTGTAATTAGCAATTGCTAAAGATGCAATAATTTTCTTCTTATCTTAAAAAGATGAAGATAATCTAGACTAAAGGTCTGATCTTTATTTTTCACCTTCTTGAGCGATTTTGACGTTGTCATTAACTCGGGTTAAGGGGTTTATTTTTCATTGACTTCACCATTTGTAAATGTTAGGTCTGATTTCATCAGTCATAAAAAAACAACACTGATCAAAATCTCAGAAAGTATGTGTGTATTTTTCTTTTACCTTTTAGGTCATATTTTTTAGGCATAAATTAAGACATTCATATTTTGTGAATTTGCCTTAGTGTTGTATGTTCTGTTTCTCTTATTCAATTCCTATTCTGACGTCTCTTGATTTCAGTTGAGAATGTGGGTATTTGACTGTTCCAGTGGTGCTATGATCGGCAGTGCTGAGGAGGTAATATGAGACTAAATTCCTCTTATTCTCTCATAATACGTGTGCCTTGTATTTTTATGGTGATGGTTCATTCCTTAGGAATTTTTCGGTTTCTGAGTATTAACTGTCCTATTTGTTTTAATTGGGCTTCCTAAGCAGTTGAGTTTGAAGTATAGTGCACTTTGCTAAGGGTTAGTGGGCCGGTTTTTTTGGGTTTGTGTTTTTTTTTGGAAGTAAGTTTTTTTGGAAGGGGAGATTGTGTAAATATCTTTTTATCTTTTCTCCTCAGTTTCTCTCTCCTCCCCAACGGTAAGTTTTTTTTTTCTTTAAAAAGCCGATTTTCTTACCGTTTTGGCCCACTTCAATTCTCTCTCCTAAGCTTTCAATTTCCTTCTCAAACTCAAATTTCTTACAATATTTCTAGGTTTTACTGGTCTTTGTTGTGTTTTTTTTGGTGATATTTGCAGGATGTCAAAGTCACCCTCCGATTCTAGGGTTCCTGTTCTTCCAGCGGGAGTTGCATGCTCCGATGAACGGGCCGTTCCAGAGGGCTGGACATTCGCGAGGAGATAGGTGTTGCATTCGCACGACACCCATCACCAATTGTGTCAGAACCCAGTGCTTCAGTTCCGACAACCCCTCTTGCCATAACTCCAGTCGCTGCACCGTCTGACGCCGCTCCTCTGACCCAAGTGATTCCCGGTCAGCAGGGCAATGAGATTGACGTCGACAACCCTCCTGACCTTTATCTTATTGCCGAGATTTTTGGGCATTCCGGTGACCCCACTTTGAAGCGGTCACGGAGGTTAAGAAATATTCCTCCGGGGGTTGTTCCGCCGGCAGTTCCTAAGAGTCGAGCAAGGCCGCGCCATTTTGTTCCAATTGAACACATGAATCTTACTGACGATGTTACAGTTGCCACTGACTCAGACGACGAGGATTTTGTGCCTCCAGCGACTGTCATGGCTCCAGCGCCCTCAATTGCTTCCCCAGCTGCTAAAAAGGGTCGTGGACGTCGCAAGCAGACTGTATCACTTGCCGAAAAGAAGAATCCACCGGCTTCTATCAAGGTCTCTCCTTGCTCTACCGGAACTGAATATTCTAGCCCACCCTTTGAAATCGTGGATTTCTTCACAAGTGAAGTATCCAGTTCGGCTAATCCTATTATTCCCAAGCCTCCTGCTGTGCCTACACCTCCAGCCTCACAAACTTTTGACACTGGGCTTGAGCAATCTCCCGATGACTCAGACGAAATTCCTCTTGTACATCTGTTGAAGTCTGTGAAAGCTGCCAAGAAGAAAGGAAAAGAGAATTCAAGGGTTATTTTGGATGATGCTGTACTGCAGGCCGATGATGTGACTGGTGACCTGTCACCAAAGTCGACATCACCTATCCCTGATGCTGGTTCTCCTTCTCACTCACTCCCCAATGCTGCGGATGACTCTGACCTTCCTGCTTCAGAGTCCTCACCTGATGAGAATGATGACATTGGTCCAGTTTCAGATGAAGTAGAGATAGAGAATATTTTTCCTCTCTCAGCGAAATTTCTCTCCTCTCAGGCTGAGGAGTGTCTGTATGTCTTTAAGATTTGTGGGATGATTGATGAACGGAGAGTCCCTGTTGAGCTATTCAAGCGTCAAAATCTGGTTGCCTTCCTTGAGCACAAGGGCTTGTACTCGACGGTCTCCAGCGCCATGCCATTTGTTCGGGATGTTGTGGTGGAATTCTACTCTAATCTCTTGCCGTCAGTTGCTGAGGTTACATCTGTTAATTTTGGGAAAGTGTTTGTCCGTGGACAGATTTATGATTTCACCCCTGCATTGATCAATGCAGCGTATGGGTTTGATGATTATCATGAGGACTCCACTGTTGATGACATGGATGCGGTCATTGGTTTCTTGTCTGGAGGGCTGCTCACTACTTGGCGCGAACAATTGCCCAGCACCCGCCTGACATCGCTTTACTCCGTCTTACATAAGTTGGCAATTTTCAACTGGGTACCATCTAAGAACTCCACAGTGCTAACTAGACCTCAGG
Source organism: Phtheirospermum japonicum (assembly GCA_014905375.1). Classification (NCBI taxonomy): domain Eukaryota; kingdom Viridiplantae; phylum Streptophyta; class Magnoliopsida; order Lamiales; family Orobanchaceae; genus Phtheirospermum; species Phtheirospermum japonicum. The sequence continues at coordinate 920,856 of BMAC01000220.1, read as the reverse complement.
CTCAATTCCTCTACAAAATTGGAAATGGACTCCAGTTCGATTTCGGCCGGATTGTGTTTGATATGGTCACGGGGTTTGCTTCCTCTAAATCTTCCTCATCTCTCTGTTTTCCTTCTTTAATTTACAGCATTTTGGTGAGTCAAGGCTTCTCTCCTTCCGCGGATGATACCCTCACCGGTGAGGCTGAGTGGTTCACCTTGAGGAGCCAGCATCTCTCTGGAGCCCGCATTATTGACCTGCCCTGGATTGCTCCATTTCAAGTGGGTGATGCCCGTGGTGACGCCTCTGATAATCCTGTCACCGGGGATACCATGGTCCAGTTATTAGCCCCTGTTGTTCGTGGTCAAGTGGCTCTGCTTGATACTCAGATTGCTCAGCTGGATAGTCAGCGTGCTCAACTGGTGGCTTTACGGGGTTCCCTGTGTGAAACCCTTTTGTTTTCTGAACAAAAAGGGGGAGATAAAAGACATGACGGTGTTGGTGGTTCTGTTGCTGATAATAATGCTGATGGCGAGGCTGCTACTGTGTTGGCAAGCTCTGCCAGCGACAAGCGGAAAAAGAGAATAAGACGCAGAAACAGGTTTCTGAAGACCATGAAGAAAAAGCTGAGGAAAAGGAAAGCTATTGGTGAAGGGGCATCTTCGTCATCTCGGAGGGCGAAGAAGACTCGTGGTGTTTAGTGCTTTCCTTAGTATGTTTTGATTGTCTGTTGAACAATTATTTGCTTTTGGTATGATTATTACTTATTTAGGGGGAGTTAAACTTAGGGGGAGTTTGCGTGGTTGGGTCTTGTTTTCTTTTAATCTTTATGAAATGCGTCATGGTGGTTTTGTCCAGAAAGGCAAAAGGGGGAGATTGTTGGGAATATTATTTTCAACAATATTTCCTTATTTGTATTTTGCCTTTCTTAGAACTTTAGTATTTTAGGACTCTAGATATCTTTCTTAGTTGGAGTTTAGGATTTTATTTAGTTTCCAAAATACTTAATTAACTTGTTTAACAAGACTAGGAGTCTTTATTTAAGAAAGGGAACCATGACGCAAGATTGAAAAGAGACGAGATTATTGAAGGAGAACGAGGACGAAACACTCTGAGCTTTGGTGGATAATTAGAAGGATTACTACGTTGCGTAACCAACGAAGAAATTCTACTAAAGAAGAAGCGAAGAGTTATTGTGTATCAAGTTTTTGATACTAATTATTTTCTTATATTACTTTGTGTTAATTCGTGTTTTGGATCTGAACAATTTGAAAAGTAATATATTTTATTGGTTTGTTCACCCAGGTTTATAAGCTCGATAGCTTATAAACTGAAATTAATCTTTGTTTATTTTAATTGTTTTTATTTTCGCTGCTCTCTGAAATTCAGTTGATGTTAAGTCTGGTGACGCTTATCACGAAACATAACATCATACCTGAAAATTGCATTTCTACAAAACTACAATACGGATAAGTCTTAAGGTTATTTTAAATTATATTTTAGGTTATATACAGATCACAAAATTTCATGCACAACAGATCATGTCCATAGCCCAATTGGATTAAGAAGAATTTTATGGAACATTTTCAATATATATATTTTGGCTATTCAGTTTAATATAACTACAAATCATATTCATAATCATTTTATTTGAAAAAAAAAATATCAAATCACCAATTAGACCAAATTTTAACCCAACAAAATATATATAAGCAGAACATACTTATCGCATCATATTCATAACCTAACAAAATATCAATTAATATAGTGATACATGAAAAATTAAGTAATAACAAAGTAAGAGTTCGAATCTAATATTGAAAAAAAAAACTAATAAAAAAAGGCTTCGTGTGAAAAATAATAATAAATTATAATAATCCAATACATTTAATATATAAAAGATTATTAATTTTATTAACTGATATAAATTATATCAGTTATATTTTTCTATCCTCAATCGATAACTTTCATTTACTAAAATCTCTCTATAATTTCCAAAAAATAAAAATATTATCAAAATAAATTACATCACATTATTCCATAAGACCTAGTGAACAATATTCATACCATTTTTTTCAAAAAATTATGTACATTTAATTATTTTGAAAAATCAGATTAAAAAACGAGAAAAATTATTGCACATTTAGATATACATCGATGCACAATTAGAATGACAACCACTACAAAAAAATCGAAAAAAATCGACGGATATTACCAACGGGCAGCAACCCGTCGGTAAAAGGACGACTTTACCGACGGCTTTTCTGACGACACAAAATGCCGACGGACTCCCGACAGATACCTGTTGTCGGTGTATGTGTCCATCGGCAAGTTCTCGGGAAGTTGGCGGCAAAAAGACCGTCAAATATGCCGACGACAATTGTCCATAGGCAATTTTTTAAAATATAAAAAATAAATCGGATATTAATTATCGACGGAATAAGTTTGTCGACAACGCCGGTTATTATTTACCGACGGAATCATGTCCATCGGTAAACTTAATATAAAGAGCCCCCCAGAGCGGACAAATTCATTTCACCACCCCACAACCAAAATTAGGGTCAGAGCTCGCGAGAGGAGCCGCCGCCGCCAGAGCTGTCGCTGCCGTCGGAGCATCGTTGAATCGCCGTCGAAGCACCGTCAACATCATATATTAAGGTATGTTAGCCTTTTAATTTAAATTTAATATTCTTTTTAATTTAGGATTTTAATTTGATTTAATTTAGGAATTAGATTTTGAGAAATTGAAATGGGGGTTCAATTTATGAATTTATACTTGATTTATGCATTTGTGAATGATTTTAGGTTTAGAGTCTATTTATAAATATTTGGTTGTTTAATGTATGTTATTGTTTTAAAACCGACGTCTACCCAACCAATCACAACATCAATCAATCATAATATATATATATATATATATATATATATATATATATATATATATATATATATATATTATATATATATATATATATATATATATATATATATATATATATATAATGATTGATTGATGTTGTGATTGGTTGGGTAGACGTCGGTAATGACGTGGTGTACAGTGCCGGCCGGGAGGTTTCGTCCTTCCAATAACGGTTTTTAATTTATTTTTTGAAAATGATGATGATTTAAAAAAAATTTAAATTGTTGGGGATAGTGGTCTTGAAATGAAATGTGGTGACCAGTATGTAGATGTTATGTTTAATTACATAACATCCACATACCGATCACCACATATATTATGGTTTGTTCACATTGTATACATGTGATTGATTGGTTGATATTATCGATTGATATTGTCGTTTTTAAATTTTGTATGATTAATATAGTATGAACAATAGGGAGTTTGATTAAATTTTGTTGCTTAAATCGGTTTTGTATCAAATATGGAGTTTGATACTAAAGTTTGAATTGTTTCCTTTAGTATCAAATAAAGATTTTGCTTATAATTTTATTTTGTACAATAAAAACATCACATAAACGTAAACATGTTTGTAAGAAAAATAAAACCAACAAACCAAAAACAACAATTTAACATACTTAATGAAAATATAATCGAATCTCCAATAATTCATAATAATTCTCCTAAATTCTTTGTTTTCACGTACCAAAAAATTAAATTAATAATAAAGATACAACAACAAATAAAATTAATAATAATAATACTTTTCCTTCATCAATAATAATAATAATAATAATATAAAAATCAAACCAACAAACCAAAAACAACAATTTAACATACTTAATGAAAATATAATCAGACTTTCAATAATTCATAACAATTCTCCTAAATTCTTTGTTTTCACGTACCAAGAAAATTAAATTAATAATAACGATACAACCAAAATAAAATTAATAATAATAATAATAATAATACTTTCCTTCATCAATAATAAAATAATAATAATATAATCATAATCAAACCAACAAAACAAAAATAACAATTTAACATACCTAATTAAAATATAATCAAACCTCCAATAATTCATAACAATTCTACTAAATTCTTTATTTTCACGTACCAAAAAAAATTAAATTAATAATAACGATACAACCAAAAATAAAATTAATAATAATAATAATAATACTTTTCCTTCATCAATATTAATAATAATAATAATAATAATAATAATAATAATAATAATAATAATAATCAAAATCAAACCAAAAAACCCAAAACAAAATTAATAATAACTATACAACCAAAAATAAAATTAATAATAATAATAATATAACCAAATTAATAATAACGATATTTACCCTATAATTTTATTTGACACAGTCAATTCCTCTATCGTCTTAACAATATTCGTTTTTTTGTGATTCAAGTTCTCGATCTCTAAACTCATTTTCAATCATAGTGCCATGTTTATGGCGCTTGATTAGTTACTCAAGTATCGAACGAATAGTTAATTTTATTATTAATTAGAGATTCATAAATAAAAAAAATAAATTTAATAACAAATCTAGCAATTGGCACACGATTGAAAAATCTGATTATAACGATTCAAGAATTTTATCCTGGATTTTTTTTTGTGTTGAAAAGTTGGGGTGAAGTAAAAATATAGATATATTGGTTCTTTTGTTGGACTTCTTATGATTACTAGTGGCTTTTGTTACATGTTCTCTAACTTTATTTATATAATCATTTCTTATGATTACCTTTCACCTAAAACTTATCAGACTCTAATTACTTTTTCGCCCTCAACCCATCGATAATTTTATTAGCCTCACTTAATAATTCCTCAATGGTCTTTTTAAAAAACTTTTTTTAAACTGAAAAAACTTTTTTTTATCATGTTCATATTTACATTTTTCAAATTGTTTAAAAAAAAAAAGTCTTTTCAAAATACGATCGAGAAATTATTGATTGAGACTAATAAAATCATCAACGAGTTGAGGCCAAAAAAATCATTAGAGTCTGATAAGTTTTAACTGAAATGTAATCATAAGAAATGATTATATAAATAAACTTAGAGAACATTGAACAACAACCACTACAAATAATAAGAAGTCCAACAAAAGACCAATATATCAATGTTTCCACTTCACCCCATCTTTTCAATAATAAAAAAGATTCCAGAATGAAATTAATGAAATTGTTATGATCAGATTTTTCAATCGTGTGCCAAATGCTAGATTTGTTATTAAATTTAATTTTTCATATTTATGAATCTCTAATTAATAATGAGATTAACTATCGACGGATCTACGGCATCGGCGAATCCTTTGTTGGTAATTTGAATTGGCGACGGGTTATCAAGCCGTCGGCAAATGCAGACGACATTTTCGACGGATACCGCCGCCGGTTAGATGCCGTCGGATTTTTAGTTTTTTAATTTACCAACGGAATCTATGTCCGTCGGTAATTAACTAAATAAATTTAAAAAAAAGTACCGACGGATTTCAAGTCCGTCGGTAAATATGAATAATTCTATTAAACACAACCATTCCTCAATCGTTTTAACAACATCTGATTTTTTTCGTGATTCGAATTCTCGATCTCTAATTTCATTTTCACAATCATAGTGCCCTATTTTTGACGCTTACCTGAGCATCGAACGG
>BMAC01000220.1:891693-903666 GCA_014905375.1 Phtheirospermum japonicum | reverse complement strand
GTGGCAGAAATGACCTGGATAGGCTATCTGCTCAAGGAATTGAAAATTAGATCAGCTCGCACACCTACCGTATGGGTAGATAATCTCAGCACGATTGCTCTGGCATCAAATCCCGTCCTGCATGCAAGAACCAAGCACATCGAACTTGATCTTCATTTCGTTAGAGACAAGATTCTTTCACAACAGCTCGCAGTACAYCATGTTCCTTCTTCAGAACAGATAGCTGATATTCTGACTAAACTTTTGAGCGAGCAATTCTTCACCAAGCTCAGAGATAGATTGAYAATCTTATCCAAGAGCTCGTTCGAATTGAGGGGCCGTGTTAAACAACAGTACAAGCCACAGCGACCTGTAGGGAGTAGGTCGCGGGACTTCGAAACAATGTGGCGACCTAATAGCTATAGGTCGCTCAACTGGCGACCCAACATATCCAGGTCGCATGGATTACAACCTGATAGATTCAAGACAAGTGAGTACCGACCTGATAGGTCTCAGCATCAGGAGCCTACAGGACGTCAGATGACGACAGCCCTAAATTAGTACAGTTCAGTCTGCTACAACTGTCCATTGTACTGAAGTAATGTGAACCACAAGTTTATATCATACCGTTATTATATGTACTTATATCATACCGTTATTATATGTACTGTGCTAAATCTGACCGTAGGATTTAGGGCGACACTAGTCATCTGTATTGCTATAAATAGCCATGTAATTTATTAATGAAGGTATGAAAAATATTACTCAAAATATACACGCAATACATTCTCAGCTCACTCTTCACAATATTAGCTCGCAATTAGCTCGCAGTTTTTCTTTCAGTTATATAAAAAACCAGGGGAACACTCTAGTGTGTAGCTAATGTGTTGGATAGTATAAAAGATATGCTAACCCTAGCTAATAAATGAGCTGGATAATTTGAACTGTTACTATGCCTTTTTGTTTTTTTTCTGGTGCATGACCATGAAATGCATAACAGGATGGTTATGGTGATGTGTGTTAACATATACTTGTGCGAAAAGCAAATCCTTTTGCTTAAATGTTCTTTCGTAGTTAATTTTTTTTTATAAATATTGATATATAAGTGTATTTTAGTTTATTATTTTCAAAACATCTATTGTGTTGATACATACGCTGTAAAAAGTTTTTTACCCCAAATTCTAACATTGCGAATTTATGCTTTTCTGTCTCGGTACATATTTGGTACCCACTTTTCTACACACAACAAATATAATAGTTGTCCACGGAGCTAGAAGCAAATGTGTAAATAAGAAAGTACTGAAAATCGAGTTAATTAAAAAGGAATAACAAAAAACCATGGGCATTGCTCTGGATCTGGAACGTGGTTTAACTTTTGGCCTTAATTTCACCTTGTATTTTTAATTTAAAAGATCCATGTTGTCTAAAAATAACTCACGGGATCAAAACTCGACAAAACTTAACTTTTGGTCTTATAATAAACAAAAGTTGCTTGCTTAGTTCTGGAGGTAGTAGTGATCAATTTTGTCTGAAGGGCACCATACAAGTAATGTTATACACTAGCAAAAATCAAATCATTATGTTCATTTTCTGCTCATTTGACTAAAGAAATTCTGAAATTAGCTACAGGATAAATTGGATAATAACTAACCCGTAGATAATTTGCATGCAAGAACACTTAACTATAGAACAATCATAAACTAACTACAAAATGGTCGTTTCATAATATAAGTAGCAAATTAACTATGCAAAAAACATTTCCAATTGATCCGTAGATATTTAAGATAAATGTAGCTATTCAGCAGGCAAAGTAATAGCTAAAACTTATGATAGTTAAATAGTTACTAAAAACATAATTAGCCAATTGTTTTTTGGTTCTAGATTTTGCAGTAAATTAAAAAAAATTATTTTATTGTTGTTTTAATTCATATTTCAATCTTTATTATTGATTTGTTGCGATTTGAAAGAAAAGTTGCGAGCTCATGGCGAGCTGATATAATAAAAGAAGAGCTATTATGAAATGAGTAAAGGAGAATGTATTGTATATGTTTTTTGTAATCTTTTTCATACATCACGTCAATCAAATACACGACTATTTATAGCAACATAGTTGACTAGGGTTACCCTATATCCTATGGTCGGATTTGATACAGTACATATGACAACGGCTAGCTATGATCGTGTGGCTAACATTGCTACAGTCTTATTGACAACTGTAACAGACTGGATTGTACTATGCTATGGCTGACATCATCCGACGTGGTGTATGCCCCATGCAGACTTCTGATGTCGAGACCTGTCAAGTCGATACTTACTCGACCTAAATCTATCAGGTCGCAATCCATACGACTTGAATCTATTAGGTCGTCAATCGTACGACATGAGGTTATCAGGTCGTCATGTCATTCTATAATCATGCGACCTGAATCCATCAGGTCGCTGTGATTTATATTGTCGTTTAACACGATTATTTTCTTAGGACGTATGTTGTGTGAGAATTTGAGTGTCACAACACACAATAGTATAATTCATAGCCAAATAATGATTTACTACTCAAATCCAAAATTAAAGCTACATATATAAATCACATGCAGATAGGCAATTTATGCCCAAGGGTTTTCGTTTATGATTTTATTTTTTGTTTTTTATTTTACTAACTCGGTTTCTGTACTCATTAATTACTACGTGTCTAGAGCTCATATGCCCCATGTGATGAGAATTTGATATGCTAGTTAATGGTATTTAACAAACAAAAACTTGGTTGCTTAGTTCCAACACACAACTTTTGCGCGTCAGCACGTGATTTAGCTTTTGGCCTTAATTACACTACACCTGGTCTCTCTAATTGAGGAGATCGATGCTATCTAGAAAGTAATCAAACTCACGGGATCAAAACTTGATTCAAACATCTTAATTGATTCATTCCAGTGATGGATCCTATTTTATAGGAATTAATTATTCTACTAGCCATATTTATAATGTGTTGCACAGTAACTTCAGCTTTTCAAGTTTTCATGTGCTTGAGTAAACGTTGAATGAGAAAGCACCTAGAAGTTGTGTTAATGAATAAAATAGTATGAGCAAAAGCTAACTTTTGGGATCTAACTTTTTGCATTAACTGCACCAAATATTTTTAATTGAGAAGATCGATGCTGTTGTCTAAAAGGTCACCTTTTTAGGGGATCGAATTTTGAAATGCTAGTGTACAACTAAACAAACAAGTTGCTTGCTTCGATTAATTCGAACACAAACTTACTAGGTATGTGAGGGTGATTTGGTCCGTGTTTCGAGATTAGTGTAAAACTTAATTAAGCTTGTTCTTTTTATTTCAACTTAATCTGTACAGGGATATGTTGTTACTTGGTTTAGGTAAAGTGAGAGGATATATACGTGTATACTATGTTTAATTTTTGTATTCCTATTATACCCTTATTTTTTACCAATATTGTTTTAATTATTTCACACCTAATTTACAAAACAGATAATTTCGACTTAAAACTTGTCCCAAAATGACTCGAACCAAGGTAAAATTTGGCTAATTTATTTCGACCAACTTAAAGTGTTTAGAGGAAGGATATGTAGAATATTAAGTGTCTATTTAATTTTATCTTTTAAGTGTTCATTAAGTTTAATTATTTCATTTAATATTTGCTTAAATTTAATTATCCATCGGTTTTCGGAAAAGGTCCACGTGCCCCCCAAAAGGTAATCACCTTCATGTGCTATAAATACTAAACCCCTTTTGCCAATTTTTTCATCAATAGTCCAGCTTCATTAAGTTGTGAGCTTTTTCTCTTAAACTCTCGCTTCTTATTTTTCTTGGGTTCAATACCTCTTCTTCTTCTTCTCCACCAAATTTCCATAAATTCCAAGTAATCAGAGAAAAGAGGAAAAATGGCTGAGTTTCAGTTAAAGAAAATAAAGGGTTCTTCTTCTTCAAAGAAATCATCATCTTTAAAGGGCAATAAAAATGGATTCACAAGAAAATGTGCATCTCTACTAAAGGAACAACGAGCCAGGATTTATATTGTCCGCCGTTGCGCAACCATGCTTTGCTGCTGGTACATTCAAGGAGACGATTGATCAGCTAATTTTGTTCTTAGAAAATTATCTAGTTAGCCTGCAAAATAGATACACAGATTTTTTGTTTTTTTCCAACTCCTATCTTACTTAGTCCAGTATATAATGTTCTCTCCTTAATACAATGTTATACTTCGTTTTTTAAACCTAAATGGGTGTAATTCCATTAGTGTTTTTTTTTTTGGTTAATTGAGGAGAGAAAAATATATATGGAGGCCACACTGCACTTGAAGCTTTCTCTAACAAGATGGGCTTCTTAAAGTGAACAATTTATGCAATGTAAGTGACTCAATATGTATGAAACATGCATATCGTGTATTCGGTACATTTTACTATTTGTGTAATAACATTTCCTCTAATTTAACCAAAATGAAATGCAGTGTCATGTAGGAAAAGCGTTGTTTAGTGGTTGAGCACTTCTATAAACGTCAAATTCACAGGAACTATGTCTTGAGTATCTCGATCATAACGGTTCATATTTATTTAGATGTTTAAATATTAACTTGGCAATTATTATATAAAAACAAACAAAGCTGCGAATAAATAGTTGGAAGATAATAGGTGAATCATTATAATTCCTAATTAAACATGATTTCAATTGACAACACTTTATGATAATTAACGTTTTAAATAAATTCTAATCCTATTGTAATTCGCGAAGCTATCCTGTAATCTTGGCTAGGGATGTAAATGTGTGTAAACTCAATACTCTCGTGACTCCGTACACCGCAAGACCAACAAATATAATTCAGCTGAAAAAATCTCATAAGATTATATATCCTCATTAAACAGACACTACAAAAAAAATGAGCAACTGCCGACGGGCACACTCGTCTATATCATGTTTACCGATGAGTTTGTCGATGGGTCCTACCTGTAGGTAATTTTGGCTTCGGTTACTAAATACCGATGGGCTACACCTACCCGTTAGTATTTTACCGACACCATGTCGACAGTAAGGCTAGTTAGGAATCCTCAGGCCGTCGATTGACCCCCGTTAGCATGTGCTGACGGAACCAACGGGGAAGGGCACGTAGGAAAATGTCAACGAGTTAAGCCGTAGGCATTTTTTTTTTTAATTGTACATGTTCATTTCATAATGGAGGTGTTAAAAATTTAAATCCAAATATTAAACATAAAATTTGCAGGTACCAAAACATTTAAATCAAATATGAAACATAGTTATCATCCTGAAATGTATAAGTACGGATTACATCAAATCAAATATAAATATTCACACAAAATATTTTTTAATCTTACACTACTACTCTATTGGAGGATCAAATGGAGGTTTCTAAGGCCGAACGCTTTCATCGTTGCGGCGACCTCTTCCATTACCTGCTTCCAGAGAATCGTCTGAATCTTGAGCCATTCACGCGCATGCACTTCGCGGAGCTCTTGAAGTTGTTGCTAATGGGCTTGCTCTTTCGCCTCAATCTAACTCTTCAAAGTCTGCAGCTATATTTGGAGTTCCGTGACATGACTATCTGGAGCAGAGGAAGTATCGTATATAAAAGTCTTTGAAGTCACAAGGCTCCCGAAGCATCCCATCCCAAAACGTCGACCCTTCTTCACACCGACGAGCTCTAAATAAACCTCGTTCTCGTCAACGTCATTAGGGTCTTGTGACATTTGGTGTGACATTTGGAGTCTCTCCTCTATACGTCTCTGATATTCTTCCTTAAATATTTTGATTGATATATAATTAATCATATTTAGTGTTAAAATGAAATATATATATATATACACATACTTACAGATGTCTGTTTTAATACTTGATTAGTGAATGTGTTGTCGACTCTGGTGCATAGTTAAGAAAATCTCGTATGTAATGGGTTTCGTACTCATTTTCTCACACTGTATTCAATATTTAAATTAAATTTTAATTTACCGTTAATAATGAACTAATTAATTACTTATGAGACAAATTTACAAACACAAAATGAAATTTACTTAAGAGCTGACGTGCATGACCAATTGTAACTCGAGACCCGCCTCTGTATTTTGATATTCCAGTACAAGGGCCACAAGGTTCGCTCCTCCTATTCTTGATCGCCTGCTCATAGATCTTCTTATTCTCCAACTTATCCCACTCTACTTTTGGCCTCCTCCATATGTTATCGCCTACGCACGTGGGTGCCTTCTCTGAAACTCTCCACTTCCGCTTCTACTCGTCAAAGCGGCTGGCCTACGAGTGACCCATAGAGGCATACAAGTTATTTTGTATGAGCTGCTAAAAACATAAACTTGGTCCCACTAACAGTGTTTCTACAAAATAAGATAATTTAATTAATACAAGGTTATTATATATAATACACCTTTTCAAAATACTATTTAATATTATTAGTTAATTACAAAAAACTTGGGGCACCACAACTCACGATGAGACTAAGGGATATGCTAGTATTTTTACCCATCGGGGTGTACACGAGCCTCGTGGATCAATCGAATATTCATTGGTAACTTACCTTGGGGGGACGACATAGACCTCGATCATACAAGAACGTGGTGGCATGAGGCCTCTAGATGTACTAGCATCAGATGTGGTGGTTGCAACAGTCGAAGGCGGAATCCTTACTGATAAGTCCATTATATCATCGTCTTCACCTTCTATTTGATTATGTAACGAGGAGGATGAACCAAAACAAGCACAACCCAAAGATGGGGCGAGAGAATCACCACGTACACGGCCTCTACCCCCTCATCTAAAAAATCATTAAAATTGAGAATATATGAATATTTCAACCAGGGTAAATGAATTAATATAATTTCAAACTATATATGTATGCATCATTTACACTTAACCTGAACCGACAATTTTGCTATCTAGGTTATCATCAAACTCATCTTCGTCCGTATCTTTATCATTAGTTAGAAACTCATCTTCTGTTCCTCCTCTGCCTCATTGACAAGTTCATTCGACTCATTAACAATAGGTTAACATGTAATTGGAAATATCCGTCCTCCAATTGTATTGAAATGTGCATTTCTATTTGTGCCTCTTAAAAGGATTGATTAGGAAACATATGTTCGATAAAATCTATTTTTGATCTAACTTTAATTTTACATGTTGTCAACCAATCCAACTTGTCTCATTTTATACTTGTATACGGGCAGTAGTAAACTCAAGCAATTTAGGCATCATCTTCCTCTTCACCATTTTGGCCATCATCATTACGATGAAAAATTATTCTTTTCGCGGAGAGATCTTCAAAATATACGAAGTCAAAGTTGACGCCTCTTTAATAAGATATGAGATTTTTATCGAGCCCTCGATGCTTGCTTTGTTCCACACGTTATCCTTCAGTTTTTGAAAAAATCTCTCGAATAGATACATCCATCTATATAGCATTGGACCAGTAATTCTCGTCTTATATGCTAAGTGAACTAGCAAATGCTCCGTGGAGTAAAAAAAAAACTATGCGGAGAGATCTCTTATCAAGTTGACACAACATTAGAAGAATATCACACTCCAAATGACTCATATCATAAGTCTCAATAACTCTACAACTGAGGGTCTTAAAAAAAAAAGATAGCTCTGTGAGGGCCTTCCACACGGGTTGGGGAAGCAGTTCTCGGAAGGTAATTGGTATCAGCTTTTGCATGAACACATAACAATTGTGTCTCTTCATTGCAAACAATCTCAATCCACTCATATCAATGCAACGTCCCAAATTTGATGCATATCCATTTGAAGATTTAAGAGTTTTCACCCATTCACATAAGGCAATATTCGATGGCTTATCGAGTGTGTAACAAGTTTTAGGGTACTTTCCTGATGCGTCTTATTCTAGGATAAGACGAAGATCATAATCATTTTATTCATCCCTTTATTTGAGAGTGTCTTTTGTCTTCTCCGTACATTCATAACTGTGTTGAACACGTTATCAAATACATTATTTGTCGATGTGCATAGTATTCAAATTATGCCGAATCAAGCTTGTACTCCAGTATGGCAAATACCAAAATACTCTTCTTTTCCTCCAACCACTTGATTTGGCTATGTGTCCATTGAAGCGCGTTGCATTTAGATCAGTAACTTTCAGAAGTCACAAGCTTTCTATCTCTGCCAATATCTTCATTCCAGACAGGATGCTCGCCGTCGGAGTCTCCACCTTTCTACTTTTTCAGAAATTTTATTTGTCTTTTCGAAAAGGATGACCACAATCAAGAAACTTTCGATGATCATCAAACTAAGATTTTTTCCCACTTCACTTGAAAGTAAATACATCCAAACGTTTCATGCAATATGAACAATCCATTCTCCCAGTCGTGCTCTAATTAGACAACATGGAGTAGGCAGGAAAATCGCTAATTATCCACACAAATATTATCCACAACTAAAAATTCTAGGTTTTAGAGATATCATATGAGGGTACACTGACTGTTCATAGCTGATTCAACTCGGTGATTAGAGGCCGTAGAAAAACATACAACATATCCTTAGGATTTTGGGGGTGTGAAACAATAACACTTAAAAACATGTATTGCTCTTTCATACACATCTATTGAGGCAAGTGGTATGGTGTGACTGTCACCGACCACGAGGAATCTTGCGCTCTTAAACTACAAAAAGGTTGAAAACTATCTGTGCAAATGCCAAATCTTACATTCCAGAATTGTATATATTATTCACTACACACACACACACACACACACACACACACACACACACACACACACACACACATATATATATATATATATATATATATATATATATTAAACACAATATTCACGTGTCGATCACCATAATATTTCAAAATCCCACCATGCACATTTTAAAGTTTTTTAAAATCACCATCAAATTTCAAAAAATAAAGTCCTTTATTGGAGGGTCAAAACCTCCCGGACGGTGCCATATACCACATCATCATCAACGTATACACCAACCAGTCCCAATATGTATGTATTATTCATAAATTATAATATATACTAAACAGAATATTCATGTACCGATCATCATTGTATTTAAAAACCACCACATAATGTTACATTAAGTCATAGTCAAATAACCCTAATTATTTAAATAATTTAATTTGAACTCTAATATTCTAAATAATTCATAACTAACCCCTAAATTAACCACTAACCTTATAATTGCCCTACTTTTCTCAATAATTATATACACCTATTCAGAAACAATTCATAATTAATATACCTATTTTTTAAAACCCTAATTATTTATATAATTTTTAATTTGAACCCTAATCTTTTTAATAATTCATACGAACTGCTGGTTCATTCATCTAGCCATAAACTAAAGTCACTTTTGATTCGAAAATATTTTCTTCGTTAATCACCCCAGATTCTTTCATTTCCATGTAAAGATCATTTCCTTCATGAGTACGTTCATCCACCCGCCAAATACATATACGCCCTCCTGGGCTTTAGCAATATTGTTAATCAATCCATAATCTTGCTTTTATTTTGAGGAATTATCCCGGGGAGAAGCATCAATTTGATAAAAGAATAAAGTTGTTAATGTAAGTCAAATCCTAGCGTAGATAAATGCTATCCGACTTGAATGATCGAATCGATTCCACTTTTTACTTTGTCGAATTTGCGTTGGGGTTCTGTGTACCGCATTGTGGATAAAAGATCTCATATGAAAGAATTTGCTTTGAGTTCGTTCTTTTTCATGTCTTGTTTAAGAAATTATCTAAATCAGCGTGTCAAGTGAGAGATTGGCATCGAGGAATTGTGGTTGTCTATATTATACTATCTATATATGTAGTACGATCGATCAATTCATCCATTTACAATCTCCTCGCTAGATTTTTATAGAATTAAACTAGCACGTCATTCTAGGTACTTGATATTGCTCATGAGAAATTCGTTCTTTCCAGTCTCGTTTCTTCATCTTTTAGATTTCCTTCTTGATCAATCACAACACCAAAATAAATTAATTAACTAAATGAAGCTCAGCTATTTAATTAATCACTAATTATACCCAACATCAACACTAATATTCAAAATCACCGACATTAATAAAATAATTACAGTAGAGCCCCTTTTTTGAATTATTTCCTAAATAAACTTAACATTAAAACTAATATTCAATATCAACCCACACAAATAGAATAATTACAACTAAGCCCCTTCTTTTGAATTAATCCCTAAATAAATCCAATATGAAAACTAATATCCAATATCAACCCACTTTAACAAAATAATTATGTACAATTGAGCCCCTTTTTTAAATTAATTCCTAAATAAACCCAAAATTAAAACTAATATTTAAAACCAATCCAAATTAATAAAATAATTATAATTGAGACTGTTTTTCGAATTAATCCATAAATAAACCCAACATTAAAACTAATATTCAACATCAACCCACATTAACAAAATAATTATAATTAAGCCCCTTTTTGAATTAATCCCAAAATAAACCCAACATTAAAACAAATATTCAAAATCAAACTCAAATTATCATAATAATTTAAAAAAAAAAAAAAAAAGAGGGACAATAGCATTGTATATAAATCATGGCAAAATTGAACCATGGTACGTGCTGAAGTATGCAACTGGGGCGAGCTTCAGCTTATTTTTCCTGAAGTCGTTAATATGTGCTCTTATGCCCCACCATATCAGTAAATCGACAAGAATGTACGAAAGCTGGATCGATCAAGAAAATACAACAAAGCTTAGCTGATTGGGAAATCCTGATTAATTTATCTGAAATTAAGGAGTTTGTTAAAAAAAACATAAAAGAAAGAAAAAAAACAACAACTAAACAAACAAAAATCTAGCAACAAATTGCATAAAGTAAATCAAACTTTATTGCCTTAATAAAGAAAAGGAAAAAAAATTCCAACCAGTTGGTAGTGTCCATAGACCTACACTAAAGTAACAATTAATACCACAGATTTCACTAAGCAAAATGCACCAGCAAACATCACAACACATACATTATGATTTCGAAAACATCTGAAAAATGATGATGCAAATTATGTTAGGGGCGTTATGAGAGAAAATAATGCATCGTGCTGAGTGTGGAGCATATTTTACAATTTCGCAGTAGACTAAACGATGGCATAATGATGATGTAGAGCATATTTTACAACTTCGTAAAARSAAACGACTATCCCAACAGAAGGCCCTGCTCGACCGACACGTGGACCAACGCCCGTAAACAAGCCCTTTATCCCTCCACCCTGTAAATATTACAAGTACAATTTATGCATGCGTGTTTATGTTTAACGAAGGATTGAAATTACCGTTTACAAAGTAGTCAATGAAAACGGACTTTCAGTACATAGCTTTTTTTTTAATTTAAATTATTATGATAATTTGAGTTTGATTTTGAATATTTGTTTTAATGTTGGGTTTATTTTGGGATTAATTCAAAAAGGGGCTTAATTATAATTATTTTGTTAATGTGGGTTGATGTTGAATATTAGTTTTAATGTTGGGGTTTATTTATGGATTAATTCGAAAAACAGTCTCAATTATAATTATTTTATTAATTTGGATTGGTTTTTTTTTAATTTAAATTATTATGATAATTTGAGTTTGATTTTGAATATTTGTTTTAATGTTGGGTTTATTTTGGGATTAATTCAAAAAGGGGCTTAATTATAATTATTTTGTTAATGTGGGTTGATGTTGAATATTAGTTTTAATGTTGGGGTTTATTTATGGATTAATTCGAAAAACAGTCTCAATTATAATTATTTTATTAATTTGGATTGGTTTTTTTTTAATTTAAATTATTATGATAATTTGAGTTTGATTTTGAATATTTGTTTTAATGTTGGGTTTATTTTGGGATTAATTCAAAAAGGGGCTTAATTATAATTATTTTGTTAATGTGGGTTGATGTTGAATATTAGTTTTAATGTTGGGGTTTATTTATGGATTAATTCGAAAAACAGTCTCAATTATAATTATTTTATTAATTTGGATTGG
>BMAC01000220.1:856972-891668 GCA_014905375.1 Phtheirospermum japonicum | reverse complement strand
AAGAGGGACAAAAAAGAACTAACCTGGTAGGAGCAGCACTGACTAGTGGTGGTGCACGGTGGTGGTGGCGAGCAACGTGCGGTAGAGCAGCGCGGTGGTGGCAGCGGCGTGAGTGTCGAGAGGGCGATGGGCCAGGGCGAGCAGCGGTAGTGAGGGTGTGTGGATACCGACTATGGTTGCTTTGCGGTGGTGGCTCTGCCCTTTTTCTCTCCCTCTAATTTTTTTTTTTGCGTTTCTACCTTAAATTTGGGCATGG
This sequence comes from Phtheirospermum japonicum, assembly GCA_014905375.1. Lineage (NCBI taxonomy): Eukaryota > Viridiplantae > Streptophyta > Magnoliopsida > Lamiales > Orobanchaceae > Phtheirospermum > Phtheirospermum japonicum. Next base: position 891,412 of record BMAC01000220.1, on the reverse strand, counting down.
ACTTAACATATTATTAGGGTTTGACCGACAGCCATAAGTGTCGTCAACATGTTTTTTTTTTATGTCGCCGGGTAATGTTGTGGGCACGTATTTTCCCTTTTGTATAATATGCCGACGGGCTTTAGCCACCGGCGTGGAATGCTGTCAGTGTCCCGTCAGCATTACTATTGGTAATTTGTGGCACGGTCATTGGGAGCCATTTTACCTATGGTGGTTTCACCGCGAGTTTCAACTTTCGGCATTTTTCCAGTCGTCAACAATCCGTCAGGTCAGTATACGCAAACGGGTTATTTCCCATCGGTAAATGCCGTTAGCATTCTCCGATTTTAGTGTAGTGAGATGAACATCATGTCCCTTGTATATTCGTCTATCTAATTGACTAATTATTGCCTCGTATCACACTATTGTGGATTCAATATTTTTCAAAAAAACGTGTAAATAGTTATCAAAAACCCGCACAAAATTATTAACAAGATACAAATGAAATAGGTAGTAAATAATTAATAAATGAAATAATAATATCATAAAAACTTGAGTCATCAATCTACTCCTATGTCTAAAATCAAAGTGATTAGTCGCATATGGATAAACAAAACATGTTTGTAAAACACATGAATAACTTAAACTAATAACAATAAGAGAGAGTAGCATTGTTTCGAGCCACGATAACTCATATGGAACTTCGTCTTTTCGTCCCGTGGATGGAAGGGCATGAATCCTCCATCATTGGGCTTTTAAATCTCTTATAATATGATATAAATGATTTATATTGTTCTATCAAGAGTGTATTTTACGTTCAGAGGTTGTAGGATATTTATAGGAGTTTAAAAACTCTAAGAACAAAACTCTTTTAATTCTAATCTTCGCGTTATACCCAACTTGTAAGTCAAGTGTCAAATTGAGTGTTAAGTAGGATTTAGCTCCAATGCTTCACAATTTCATCAGAACTCGAGTTGTAAGTTGGGTGTTAAGCTGGGTCTCAAGTTGGGTGTGTTCTCCAGTGTAATCCACGGCTTGTACACCGAGTTGTAAGTCGGGTGGAAACTAAACCTTAAAAAGGTTGAATAAGACTTAGGTGTTTTCATAAAAGTTGTATCTCTATCTCTTATATTTTCGTAGACACTTGATTCACCTCAATCCGACTTTGTATCAGAGAGTTATGACTCAAATACGAAATGACTGCAGCAAAACATCTTCAATTCTTCATACTACCGCTACCTTAGCACCCGTTGTCAACTTCTTCTCGACTTTGTTCCTTCCTTATGCATATTTTGGTCGCATAACCGCAGGTTATCAATGCTTGTGTTAGATATAGGCTCGAGAACCTATCTATGAAAAACGTCAATGGCATAATATTTTTCAGAAAATACGTAAAACAAGAATAATCAATTCTCTACACCGATTTCAGGTTGTAATTCAAATTGAACTTTAAATCATCCGAGTTGACATAACTGTATGTGATTTTCAGGTTCCCAAACTAATAAAGTACCTTGGTTCGAGTTCTAGAGATTTGATATCATCTTCTTATGTATTAATGTTAGGTCCCCAAAACTGATATGTATATAAAAAAAGTAGATTATATTAATAAAAAAAAGGTTCAAATTAATCAATTATCTGATAGCGATTTCTCATTGATTCTAGATATGCTCTGATTCTTGAGCATTACAAGACTAGTTCTTGGTTGGACCGATTAAATCAGCTAATTCGATGTACAAACTTCAAAAATGAATACAACATGATTTCACAAGTAGAAATTGCTGAATCATTACAAGCTGGTCTACTAACAATTTAGCATTGTCGGCCTCTTGCCCAAACATTAGTTGGATGGGCGCAATTTGGGGTGTACAAAATTCGACCAAAAACTAAATTGACCAGAAAAAATGACCAAATAGTACAATTTGATTCAGTTTTTCGATCGGCGGTTTGATTTTTGGTTTTCGATTGTAAAAGATTCAGTTAATTTAGTCGGTTATGATATATCTACCAAAAAAATAATATAACCGAATCAACCTAATTGTGTGTGTGGGGGTGGGTGGGTGGGTTAATTATATATATATTTTAATTTTATTTTTATGGCCTAAAAATGGGAAATTTAAAAAAAAAACATAAATCGGTTCGATCGAGAATCAGTTTTTCACATTATTTCGATCAGTTTGGTCCAACCGACGACCAAATTCGGTCAATTTAATTTTGTCTGTTTGATCGGTTCGGTCGACCGAACTGACTAATGCACACCCCTAGGTGCAATAATTTGCAAACCATACACTAGTTATACTTTTCGCATTGGTGCATGATGATTTAGAAACCACGATAGTAAAATAAAATGCCTTAATAAACCTTATGTGACAAACTCAATAACGATAAAAACTTGAATTAAGGTTTCAAAAATCCACCATCCTCTACTTATGCTTCAAAATGACGCAGCATACAAGTCATGAGATAGCTGGCAAATAAAATCGTTTCCAAGAAAAGATATGTTTTGACTAGTTCATAATGTTGTAAAGAAATGAATTCAAAAACATCATTAAATGAATAAGCCAACATGATTTTCATATATGTTCAGAATGTGCTTTCTATTTTCATTACTTGATTACGCAGCTGTTTACACACATATATACAACATAATGGATCTATCTAGAAGCTAGGTTTTCTAGGCTAGGGGTGTAGCTACACCACAATAAGGCCGGCTACATTGGATCCTTTTTTATTCATCACAGATGTGTTATTTTGTCGTCATGCACACGTCCATCGTTGCCCGTTGCTGCAGTTTGTCTTCATGTGCAGCTTTGTCCTCAAGTGATGAATCATCTTCCATGTAGACATTAGCTGCTGACTTGCCATTGCTAATATGCCCCCTCAATTCTATGTAGGGTTTAGCTGCAATGGTTAGTTTATTTCTAAGCCTACAATAGAATTGTCTAGTCAATGGCATTGTCATAATATCAGCAATCTAATCCCAAGCTGGGACATGCTGCACTCTCATAATCCCACTTCTCACTTTCTCTCTGATGAAATGCAAATCAAGCTCAAAATGTTTGATCCCGTCATTGTTTATGGATTGTTTGACAGTGTTATTGCTCCCAAGTTATCCATCCAGAGAATGCTAGGTTTAGGTGCATGAATCTTCAGTTCCTGCAGCAAAGATCTCAACCATATTATCTCACAGACTGTATTTGCAAGGCTTCTATACTCAACTTCTGTTGAAGATCTTGAGACTGTAGGTTTCTTCTTAGCTTTCCATGAAATCAAACTGCTTCCTAAAAACACACAAATCCCTGAACTTGATCTCCTATCTTCAATATCTGAAGCCCAATCTGAATCTGCATAAGCTGTTATATTAAAGCTCTTGCATGGAGTGATCTTCAATGTCCCAGCAAGATATCCCATGATTTTCTTGACTTCTCTCCAATGAGTTGTTAAGGGTTTTGCATATACTGACTCACCTTATTCACTGCATAGCTAATGACTGGCCTTGTCAATGTAACATATTGTAAACCTCCAACAATTTATCTATAAAGCAAGTGTATGGTCATTAGAAATCACTAAAGAATTACCATGATGAGTTATAGACATACCTGCACCATTGGTTGTTTAGATTGTCTCAGTCCCTTGATACTCAGTGGACATGTTCAAATTTGCCAAATCATAGGTCAAATGATTGGTTGCACCAGAATCTGGATACCAATAGTGCTCATGACTTGCTTCAGGTCTTGCAGAACCATGGCTAACAACTAGGGGTGTAAATGAGCCAAACACCTCGTGAGCTATTCGATACCCGACTCGATAAAAGCTCGCTCGAGCTCATTTAAAAAGGCTCGTTTAATAAACGAGCAAACTTTAGATTCATGGTATTCAGCTTGTTAGCTCATGAGCGGGTTCATTAGTGAATTATAGAGTGAGTTTGTTATTAAACTCGTATAAAAAACTAATAATTTGGTTTTAATTATAATTTTTATACTTGTTCATATGAAAAATATAGAAATATATATATAAACTTATTTGTTTATGTATATTAGTAGGTGTATTATATACTTTAAAAAATATTTTATTTATTTTTGTAATAAAGTAAAGAATTATTTAATTAATAATTAATATCTTTTGAGCTCATGTAGGCTCAATTAAACTCGAAAAAGCTCGCGAGCCATCGATATGTTCGTTAAAAAAAATCTCGAGCTCGAACTTGATAATAAACGAGCAAGATTAAACTCTCTAAAGCTCGGCTCGGCTCGTTTACAGCCCTACAAACAACATTATCCATTAGATTGTTGTTTCCTGTCTGATCCCTCTGTTGGTTCTTGTCTCCATTACTGCCTTGATAGCTTGAATCAAACCTATAGTAACACTTATCAGTTGTGTGGTTATTGTAACCATAGATTTGACACCTTGCTCTATTAACACCAAATCTACCTCCTCTTCCTCTGAAATTACTTCCTCTTCCTGAATGACCTCTTTCTCCTCTATTTCCTTGAAACTGATCTCTGTTGCCTTGATGTGCATAGATGCCTCTACCTATGCCTCTTCTTGCTCCAGATCTTGAACCTTGAGTGGTGAGATTAGCACTAAATTCTATGCCATCACTGAGATTATCCATTCCTTCTAGTCTACTCTCAAAGCTCAGTAAAACAGCATAAGCTTCTGCCATTGAAAAATTTCCAGCTCGTGTGGTAAGAGAAACAATTAACAGATTGTATTCAGGGCCTAATATATTCAAAAGATACATTATCTGATCACTCTGACTAATCCTTTAACCAATTGATCCAAGCATATCACAGTCAGTCTTCATTTTTTCAAAATATTCTCTTATTTGCAAAGCTCCTTTCTTAGTAGACTGTAATTGTAACTTCAACTGCATGATCTTTGCCCTATTGTGACTAGCAAAGCTGCTTTTTAAACAATCCCAGAGTTCTTTATCATTATTGAGGGCCACAGTGGTGACAATGATGTTTTCAGTCAAAGAAGATAATAGCCAAGAGACAATGAGTTGATCTTCCATCCATATAATAAATTATGGATTAATCGTACCTTCCTCAGTAAGTCTATTTGAAGTAGGTTGTTGACCGTTGATGAATCCCTCTAATCCATATCCTCGAATGGCAGCCATCACTTGCTGCTCCCAAAGCAAAAGGTTGTTGTCATTAAGTTTAATGCTCACTAGCTGACTTTGTAGCTTAATGGTTTTAGCATTCTGAAAAGGTGTTAGCGGTCCCTCTGCCATTCCTATACCAGCTGTCGTAATCGAGAAAAAGAAAACAAGGGTTTGATAAAGATGGATCAAAGCTTAGGCTCTGATACCATGTAAAGAAATGATTTCAAATACAACATTAAATGAATAAGCCAACATGATTTTCATATATGTTTAGAATATGCTTTCTATTTTCATTACTTTGCTGCGCAGCTGTTTACATACACATATATATACAACATAATGTTGTAAATTGTATTTAATCAATTTAATGGTACGGCAAAAATTCATTTTAACGAATTGTATAGGCTCGATTTACGTGTCGTGTAGTTAATCGTAGCCTTTTGAATTTCTCAAATCCAATTATTGGTGAGTGAGAAATGATGCTTGGAAGTTGAACGGTTGCTTAAGTGCATTTTTTGGGTATCCCACATTGAAAGTTAGTTAATGTGGAAGGGATTTTAAAAATGTTTACATTTCATTAGTGGACATCAAGTAGGCTAGTGGGTGTTGTGGACTTTGTGTGAATAAAGCTCACGCGGGCTCTTGGACTTGGGTTCGCCCGTCCGCCTTCGGAGGAGCCAAGCGGATCCGAGCCCGAGACCGGACCTGGACCCGGACCTTGGACCTTGGTCCTGGGCTCTGGGTCTTGGGCAATTGTTCCAAATTGGCTGGTCCGATTGGGTTGGTCCGTGGGGCTGGTACTGGTTCAACCCTGGCTAACCTTTTAGCCACGTGCAAATTTTTAGCTCCTGAAACTCCTGAACGTTCAGGTCAAACGTCATGCAACTTAATGCATGGACGTTACTTTAACCACTCACCTGGCTGCTTTATGAATCTACACGTTAATTCTGTCCAAGTTCATGCTGCCATGTGCTGCAGTTTTGAACGTCTTAATGATGGTTTATTATCATCATTAAGGTGCTGTAACCTTCCTGCTGGAAACCCTATAAAAGGGTGAGAAGCTCCTTCACAGTGTACATACGAGAATTCACCTGAAACACCTGGAAAAACGAAGAACACACACAGCATACATATATTTCTGAGTTTGTTTCTTTACGTAGTTCCGTCCACTTTCTATCCTGTTCGCCGGAGCTCTGATATTTACGATGCTGTAATATCAGAGACGAAGTTGTTTCATCTTTGGGGACGAATAGCCAAAACCGAAGGGCACTACCAGGTCTATTTCGTCTTGCGGACAGAGTTCTTAACTCGAGTCGACTTGATACGATCTTTTCTGTTTTATTCCTTTTCCATTTTGTTTTGTGATATTCATAACAGTACCTGTTTGTGCTCTTAGTTGTAATTCCAACAATCGCAAGACAAAATATTTATAATTTGTAATCTACTGTTTTAATTTCCCTAACTGGAAAAATGTCGACCTCAAGCACTCCGATTAGTTCGACCGCTCCTGTTGTTACCTCCACCATTTCGACGACGACCACTGCCCCTGCAGTCACGAACACCTCGACAATTGGCGCTTCTACGACAAACACGAACATGAGTCATGCTGATTTCCTCCTCAACCAAGGAACCATCGACACCCTCCTGGAGACACATTCAAGGAACTTCTCAGCAACCAACCCGAACTCGGGTACAGCTTCAGCTGCTGGACCGTTCCCTTATGGGATGGGGACTTCAGTCCAAACTATGTCAGCTTCGGCTGTGATCCATCCTTCTGGGATGACGGGAACTACGGTTCCAAGTATGTTTTCAGCCACTACTTCGGCCACTGGATCATTCTCTTATGGGATGGGGACTTCATTCCAAAATGTGTCATCTTCGACTGTGATGACGGGAACCTCGGTTCCAAGCATGTTCGCAATGGCTCCGCCGGCGTACTATTTCGTTACCCATTCAACGGGTATGATGGGAACCTTTGTTCCAACTATGATCGCTCTGGTGCACTCCTCACGGATCATGCCCGCCGCGGAGAAGCCTCCAAAATTCACTGGTGAAGGCTTTAAGAGGTGGCAACAAAAGATGTTGTTCTACCTCACGATGCTTGTCTTTGCTAACTTCGTGAAGGAAGATGAACCACCTACTCCGGATGAGTCCGAGACCAGTTTCACGGTTCGCGCTGCCTACGATAATTAGCATAAAGGTGACTATCTGTGTAAAGGCTTTCTCTTAAGTAGCCTGGAAGATAGCCTGAGTAATGTGTACTCGGACGTAAAGACCTCCAAGAAGATGTGGGAGGCACTTGAGAAGAAATACAGTTCCGACGAGGCTGGAACTAGGAAATTTGTAGTCACTTATCTCATGGACTACAAGATGGTTGATTCTCGCCCGATTATGGAACAAGTTTAAAAGTTCCAAATACTGGTGAATGACGTCCACGCCAAGGGGACGGTTCTTTCAGATGCTTTCACGGCTGCTGCCATGATTGATAAGCTTCCACCGAACTTGAAAGACTTCAAGACGTACCTCAAACACAAACGAAAGGCGATGTCTCTTGAAGATGTTATCCGAAAGGTACGAATTGAGTCCGAAGTTCGAGTTCAGTACCAGAATTCGAAAAGTTCGGTTGAACCTCGGGTGAACCTACTTGAACGAGGAGACAACTCGAAGAAGAGGCCGCATCCTGGCAACGCAAAGAAGAAAGATCCTTCTTCTCAGAAGTTCAGCGGCGACTGCTTCAGTTGTGGCAGACCTGGACACAGGTCTAAGGAATGTCGCTAGCCTAAGAAAAAGAAGGCCAAGCCGACTGCTCACTTAACCGAGAGAGAGCTGACTAGTGAAGATCTCATTGCGGTTATCACTGAGGAAGCTAACATGGTCGAGAACCGTGGTCAATGGTTCATCGACACTGCTTCAACTGCCCATGTGTGTGCAGACCGGAGCTTGTTCTCCAAATACCATCCCTGTGAGGGAAGGAAGTTGAACATGGGAAACCAATCGTCTTCGCAAGTTGCAGGTGTTGGCTCAGTTGTCCTCAAAATGACTTCTGGAAAGGAGATCACTCTGAATGAGGTGCTGCACGTTTCGAACATCCGAAAGAATTTATTCTCTGGTTCAATACTAGTTACCCATGGTTTTAAACTTGTATTTGAGGCTAATAAGTTTGTACTGTCTAAGTTTGGAACACCTCTGGGTAAGGGTACCTTACAGATGGACTGTTCAAACTAAGGATCACGACACCTCTAGAATTAATTCACATGGATGTATGTGATTTGAAGTTTGTGCAAAATAGAGGTGGGAAAAAGTATTTTATTACTTTTATTAACGATTGAAAAAGGTACTGTTACATTTATCTTTTGAGAGGTAAAGATGAGGCTATTGAAGATTTCAAGAACTTCAAAAATGAAGTCGAAAACCAACTTAACTGCAAAATCAAGTCTATCCGAAGCGATAGAGGAGGGGAATACGTAGCTTCGTTTGAGGAGTTGTGCAACGAAAGTGGCATAATTCATCAAACTAAAGCTCCGTATGCACCTCAATCGAATGGCATTGCAGAACGCAAGAATTGTACTTTGAAATAGATGATGAATACGTTGTTGATTAGTTCTGGGTTACCTCAGAACATGTGGGGGGGAACTGTTTTAACGGCAAAATATATCCTCAATAAAATTCCACTTAAAGGTAGGGATGAAACTCCCTATGAGTTGTGAAAATGAAGGAAACCTTCTTATAAATACCTCAAAGTGTGGGGGTGTTTGGCGAAGGTAGAAGTGCCTCTACCGAAGCAAGTGACAATCGGACCCAAAATGGTTTATTGTGTTTTTATTGGTTATGCACTAAACAGTAGCGCCTATCGATTTATCATTCATAGGTCAGATGTTTTGGACATGAGTGTCGGAACTACCATTGAGTCAAGGAATGCGATATTCTTTGAAGATATCTATCCCTGTAAGGATAAAGCTACTTCCAGTTCAAACACTGGTAATGCTGAAGGAACTACAAGTCAAGAACTTGTGGGGGTTGAACCTAAGTCTCGTAAGTGACCTGGTTCAAAACTTGAAGCTCTAACTCCTAGGCGGAGCACTCGAGCTAAAGTTGCTAAGGATTTCGGTCCTGACTATGTGGTTTTCATGTTGGATGAAGAACCAGCTTCATTAAAAGATTCTTTCTCGCGGACTGATTGTTCGTTTTAGAAGGAAGCTGTTCAGAGCGAAATCGATTCGATCATGCAGAACCATACGTGGATTCTAACTGATTTACCTGAAGGTTGTAAACCTTTAGGAAGTAAATGGATTCTGAAGCGAAAGTTCAGAGCTGATGTTCAGAGCTGATGGATCAATCGATAAGTATAAAGCTCGTTTGGTTGTGAAAGGATTTCTCCGGAATGAGGGTTATGATTTCTTTGATACATACTCTCCTGTTATGAGAATTATCTCTATCCGGGTACTTCTAGCGATTGCTGCTTTGCAGAATCTTGAGATTCACCAAATGGATGTTAAAACAACTTTTCTAAATGGCGATTTAGAAGAGGAAATCTATATGGAACAACCTTAAAGTTTTGTAAAACCTGGACAAGAAAGAAAGGTGTGCAAACTGGTTAAGTCATTGTATAGTTTGAAACAAGCAGCTTTACAATGGCACTTGAAATTTGACGAAGTGATCATGTCAAATGGGTTCAAGATAAACGAGTGCAACAAGTGTGTCTACATTAAGAATGCTAATGACAAATTTGTTATAGTATGTCTTTATGTAGATGATATGTTAATTATGGGTAGCAACTTACAAGTGATTAACGAGACGAAACTCATGCTAAAAATGAGTTTTGACATGAAGGATCTGGGAGTTGCTGGCACTATTCTTGACATAAGAATCATAAGAACTCCAGATGGAATTGTTTTATCACAATCTCATTACATTGAGAAAGTGATCAAGAAATTCAATTCACATGATAGTCTTCCAGCAAAGACACATATGGAACTCGACGTTCACTTGAGTAAGAGCAGAGGTGATCCTGTTGCTCAGAAGGACTATACTAGGATCATTGGATGTCTGATGTACATTTCTAACTGTACAAGGCCTGATCTAGCCTGCTCGGTAAACAAACTGAGTCGACATACAAGCAACCCAAGTGGAGAACACTGGAAAGCGCTTGTGAGAGTTTTGAGATACTTAAAGTATACTCTAAACTTTGGACTACATTATGGTAGATTCCCCAGGGTACTTGAAGGTTACTGTGATGCAAACTGGATATCCGACTCAAAGGACTATTTGTCAACAAGTGGATATGTGTTTGTCATAGGGGGAGGAGCTGTTTCTTGGAGAACCACTAAACAGACATGTATAGCCCGGTCCACCATGGAATCTGAGTTTATCGCTTTGGACAAAGCAGGTGAAGAAGCAGAATGGCTTCGTAACTTTTTAGAAGATATTCCATGTTGGGAGAAACCTGTGCCGCCGGTTATGCTTCACTGCGATAGTCAAGCTGCTATTGGAAGGGCAAGAAGTGGTTTGTATAACGGTAAGTCTCGATATATTCGTCGGAGACATAACACCGTAAGACATCTGTTATCGAGTGGGATTATCTCAGTTGACTACGTAAGGTCGATAGATAATCTAGCGGATCCATTCACTAAAAACATAACTCGAGATCAGATGTACAAGTTTCTTGAAGGAATTGGAGTGAAACCCACATCTTAAAGATGATTGTAGTGGAAACCCAACCATGATTAGTGGAGATCCCACAAAATTGGTTAAATGGGAAAACTAAACTATAAAAGTCTGGGTAAGTAAAACTCTACGACCCTATTCCTTAACGGCAAAAGTAGAGTTTTTAATATGTCATGTGGTGAGGATAAATCTCTGATTTTTAATGATTCTTTTGCAGGTCTTTGACTTGAGTACGACGAAATAATCGTTTAAGAATCATCTATATAACTGAGAAGTGAGGGCCGCTTCTACTGAAGTTTATGAATCCAAAGAAGATGTCCATGGCCAGAAACGGACACAAACGTGAGAACAAAAGAATTTTGAGACCTTAGTGGGTTGGTACTATTGTCTAGTATACAAAAAGGGGAATAGTTCAAGAATTATGTTCACTAATTCGCCGGTATGCTCGGCAGTATTAACTAAGGAGGATTCAAGGCCACAAGCCACCTATCCCTATTCTCTATTGTCTATTAAGGATTGGGCTATGTATTTGCATTCATATTTTCATTTTTTGGAGTTTCTCACTCATGTGGGGGATTATTTTAAATTGTATTTAATAAATTTAATGGTACAGCAAAGATTCGTGTTAACGAATTGTATAGGTCTACGTGTCGTGTAGTTAATCATAGCCTTTTGAATTTTTCAAATCCAATTAATGGTGAGTGAGAAATGATGCTTGGAAGTTGAACGGTTGCTTAAGTGCATTTTTTTGGTAACGCACATTGAAAGTTTGTCAATGTGGAAGGGAGTTTAAAAATGTTTACATTTCATTGGGGAAATCAAGTGAGACAGTGGGTGTTGTGGACTTTGTGTGAACAAAGTTCACGCGGGCTCTTGGACTTGGGTTCGCCCGTCCGACTTCGATGAAGCTGATGGCGGAGTCGAGCGGATCCGAGCCCGGACCTTGGACCTGGGTCTTGGGTCCTAGGTTCTGGGTGTGGGCCTTGGTACTTGGATCTTGGGTCTTGGGTCTTGGGCAATTGGTCTGATTTGGATGGTCTGTGGGGCTGGTACTGGTTCAACCCTGGCTAACCTTTTAGCCACGTGCGATTTTTTGGCTCCTGAAACTCCTGACCGTTCAGGTCAAACGCCATGCAACTTAATGCATGGACGTTACTTTGACCACTCACATGGTTGCTTTATGAATCTACACGTTAATTTTGTCTAAGTTCATGCTGCCAGGTGCTGCAGTTTTGAACGTCTTAATGATGCGTTTATTAACGTCATTAAGGTGTTCTAACCTTCCCGCTGGAAACCCTATAAAAGGGTGAGAAGATCCTTCCACTACAAGAATTGAGGTTAAGAGGGAGGACAAATTGGGAGGACATTTGTGTCGTCCCTATAGGTAGGACATATAGGAACGACATCCAAAAATCCTTGCAATAGGTTCCATAACCTATTGGGAGGACATTTGTCCTCCCAATAGATAAAATGTCGTTGCTATATGTTCTACTTTTAGGGACGACATTTTGTCCTTTCTACAGGTATAATAAGTCGTCCCTATATGTTCTACCTTTAGGGACGACATTTTGTCCTTCCTATAGAATGTAATAAGTCGTCCCTATATGTTCTACCTTTAGGGACGACATTTTGTCCTTCCTATAGGATGTAATGAGTCATCCCTATATGTTCTACCTTTAGGTGCCACTTGACATTTTGTGCTCATTATTTCACCGATGTAGAGACAAAGTTTAAACGACCCCGTAGAAACCCGATATGTGAAGTGACGTCATAACTTTCGGTTTTTAGATCACAGTGCATTCCACTTGGAGGTCGCAGGACCGTAGCTTTTTAGATCACGTCATCTATTTTCTTATTTAATCAAATGTGTAATCTTTTGTTTTTTCTTATTCAATAAAATTATTTCTTTAATGTTTATCTAAAATTGCTGATGACACTACTACACATGTATCAATAGGTTTTTCAACTTTTCATGTAACAAGACCTGACATTATTCCACACGTTTTTTCAACTTTATTTGTGACAAGACTACATCATAAGCATTATGTTTTCATCTTTAGCTGTGACAACGACAACACATTCAATACAACTGTCTTGTGAGATTGTAACTCATCTATAAATTTGGAACATTGGACTACATTATTCACAACCAATTCACACCCTCACACCTTTGGTTTTTCTACATCATATAAGCATTCTCATAACCGTAAAATTCAAGAAAAAGCTACGCAACTCCAATCCACTGGCCAACAACAACTTACTGTGTAGAACCATCAAGGTATAATCCCGATCTTTGCTTTGCACACTTGATCCCTCTTTTACTTTGACTGTAAACCTTAGATTTTGAAAACTTTCCGATTTAAATTGGTTGATTTTATTGGTTAAATAGGAGACGCAACGTCTTATGAGCGGAGATACAATATTTCTAGTTATTTAGGGTTTGGTTTCGAGATAATGATATTGAGATTTCTATGATTTTCCGATAGAAAATAGTGATTGTGATTAATATCGTGACAATGTTACTTTTATTTTTTTGATAATTGTATTGATTATAATGATTATTAATATTATTTTTATTAAATTTGTGTACTCATATTTCACCAAGTCTGTTATTTTTTGACTCTCTTAACACACTATATATATATATATATATATAATACATATATATATATATATATATATATATATATATATATATATATATATATATAACAAACCAATGAGGATATTAAACGTAAAGTAAAAAATATCACACATAGGTGTGAGTAGATATGATATTATCTTAATCTTGTATGTATTTTCACAAGACTTTCGGGTTACAAGTATATATGAATTAGAATATGCTAGGTATAAAATTTACAAATTTTTTATCTTTTTATGAGAAAACATATAAAATAGGCTAATTAACTAAAGTAACACCATTTAACTTTTTTTTTTTTTGTAATGCTTGAGTATTTCAATTAGTTTTATTTGTTTCTTTCTGAAATATGTGTAAACCATTTATATATATATATATATATATATATATATATATAATAAAGGATTATATTTATATGTAAAAAAAAAAAACGAAAATACATCACGGCGGCAATGTGAAAAAAGGGAATAATGGCGGCGAAACAAATATTTCAAGAACAATTTGGCTGGGGAAAATTTTGTTTTCAAGCCCTAAGCCATTATTAAGGCGCGTCTCACAGGATCGGCCGCGAAAACGCCCTCCATTTGGCGTCCCTTCAAATCGACTCAAGCCGATTTAGTCGCCGACCAAAACAAAGCCGGCAGCACCGTCGTCCACGCCGTCGGACCTCCGGCACCCTAATCGCCTCCACATCATCGCATCCGTTCGATTGGCTTGGGGTAAATACGGGCTCGAGAGAAGATGGGATCCTAAAAATCAAAACCTTGGCCCGAAGTTAGGGCCCGAACGTACGGACCCAGCACCAAGAATCAGAGTCTCGCCGCTGTACCCTCGCCGTCGTTGCTGTCCGTCGCAGTGGAGAAGAGGTCGACCGTGCCTTAATTTCTGTTTTGAGATCATTTTTCCCCTATGATTTCTTCTTATTAAACTTGGGGTTTTCAATTTGAATTTCTGCTAATTTTGTTTTAATTTTTCTAGTTTTTTTTATTGTTCTCTCTTCTTTTGGTCAATTTTGTCTTGCTTATCAGTACCAAAAATCCAAATGAAAACAAACTATTTAGTTGATTTTTAATTCTCTTGTTTTGTCTTTCATGTATTTGTCCTTTTTATTCACAAGCAATCAAAATTTAGCATCCTTTTCGAATTTAATTTTGACTAATTATTTTTTAACTCCAACAATAGAATTTCAAAGCTACACCTTTTTCTGTAGTTTGTGCTTTGTTCACTGTCTGCTGTCTACCTTTCAAGAATTAAGATCAATTACAATGAATTTTGTTTCAATTATTAATTTTCAATTAATTTTTTGTTGCTCTGTTGCTGCTATTTTATTGCTTCTTTTTTTTTAAAGGGGACGTCCTTACCGTGGCCAACGAAACAGCGAGCTGTGTTGCCTGTCTGCTGGTCCCAAACTCGGTGGTCGCCGTCCAGGAGCCAGAGAGAGCGAGCTGGCCATCGGAGGAGAGGGCGAGGTCCTAGACGAAGATAGGGTTCTTCTTCGATCCCGCTCCTACAAATTAACCAAAACTCAGATATAATTAATCCAGGTAATTAGATTTTCATTCTTCTTCTACAACCCGTAAATTGGATTAATTTTATACTGAATGAGTAATTTCAATTTTAAATCTCGGAGTATAATGTATTATTATTTGTAAATGTGTCTTTTAGGCTATTGGATTAGTGTGGTGTGGTGATTTCTGCAATTCGAAGGTGATTGAGTGCTTTAGAGTTATATGTCTTAGTAAATTAGTATGCCAATGTCTTACTAATTAGGAGCACCGTTACTCAACAATAAGGTCATTTTTTCAAGGAAAAAGGTCTCATATTCTATTTTGGTTTGGTTGAACATATGACTTCTATTTATCAAATTGTAAATCCACCTGTATTTAATTCTCAGATCCTTGTAATTACTTCAAAAAACATTAAAGAAAATGTAATATATTAATATTTGTTTTCGGAATTACTACTATGTATCATGAACTTCCTATTTCATTCAATCATTTCAAGCTGTGAATTTAATCTATTTTTGACCTTGTGCTTTGGAATTGATGGCCTTATAATTTGGCTTTATCACATACCACTGATTTGGATTTCAGAAAATGTCTCTTCCATTTCTCACGGAAGGATTTTCATTTGGATATCTTACACCTTTCTTGAGTTGATTATTAAAGTTAGAAAGTTCTATTTCCCGTGTGCAGACCTGAGATGGTAGATGGTTGGTACCATTCACATCCAGGATTTGGATGCTGGCTCTCTGGTGTAGACATCAACACTGAACAGGTTGTCACTTTCTCCTTGTTTATTGTTGTCTAGTCCAAATATTGTTCACTAGCTGTTGGTTTTTGAGGATCTCGTTGTTTACTAGTGGTTGGTTTCTCGATTGGAGGAGTTGAAAGTAAGCAAAACGAAGGAGCTTGTTTTGAAAAAGAAGGCTGGGCTAGAAACTTTATGTAGGATCTGCCCCGGATTCCAAGAGCAAGCGTAAATTTTATGTAGGATCTCAAGACCTGGGGTTTCGCAGGGATCACATGGAAGTCAGTGTTCTTCGTTTATTTGTTCTGAGATTTGGTCTTTGCTCCATAGTTTTGTAGTTTGATCTGTAAAAATGATATTTTTCTCAGGTGTTATCACCTTTCAAGGATGGAATAGTCGCTGAGTGGGATATGGTTGAAAACATATGGGACCATGTATTGCGGTAATTGATGCTTTTCATTTCCACCTTCCCACCTCACAATGCTTTAAAAATTGTCAGTTAATGAGTGGAAGAATATACATTTCTTTAGGCCCTCCTTGTTTTGTTCATATTGAGTTATTTGTTTCCCCTCCATTATGTTTTCTACTGTTACCAACCATTCCTTGAAATGTTTGTTGGATATTCTTCTTTTATGCATGGTACAAAAATTAATATTGTTTCAGAGTTTTTGCTTAAATAGAGGGGAACTAGGACATCTCGTGCAATCGATTATTATTTGATGTGAGCATTAAAGAGGTAAATAGCAGGTTTTCAGAGGGAGTTCAGGATACTGCTTGAACGGGATGCTTAGAATTAAGAAGTAGTTTTAGTTCTAATTGAAAATCTTTGTTAAATTAGTTTTTCTCTTTCTTTTTTTCTTTGAGGGTGAGTAGCCTAACATATGATCGGGATTTACTGAGTTGTTATCATGTTTACGTTAGCTAGACCTGGTTGAGACTAGTAGCAAGCTAATGTTAACAATGGTGCCCAGCCTAGAGAACACAGACAGTGATCCCTGCAGCAAGATAAAACATAAAAGTTTCTGAATTTCAGAAGGTCTTCCAGAGGTTTTAAGTACTCGAGGCGTGCTGAGCAAATGGATAAATCTGGTATTTCACTATATATGTGTTGAAACTTGAAAATAATGTCCATTTCTTTTCCTTTCAGTTCTTAATTCCGATTTTTATATTTTTATGATTAATGTAAGGTGCTATTGATACCTCTTTTGTGCTTGAACGAATTGAGCTCCAAATATCTAAAGTCAAAGAGGAGGCTCTCAGCTGAAAAGACATCCTTGAAAAGGTTGAGAAGTGGATCGCTGCATGTGACGAAGAGAGATAGTTCAAGGGTTTGATTTTTATACAATTTTTGCTATTATTGGTTATATCGGTTACATCCTGAGTTATAAATACATATTTGTAAAGTTGCTATCCTTTGTAGGATGAAAATTGATATAATGCTGGTAGAGGCGCTCATCTTACACTGAAACATGCTGAAAAAGCTTAGCATGCATACCATCTTTCATTTTTCGAATTATATAGCTTGTTTCGATGAATTTTACCTTGTAAAGTTCGGGTTTTGGTTGGATGGATTATTAATGGATTATGTTCTTGCTTTTTTTTTGAGTGAATTGTTAGGTGTTATCTACGTATTGTTTGGTTGGGTTATGTGAAATAATTTTGTTACAAATTTCTAGATGCGAATTACCTAAAAAAAACAAAATTCAAAAAACAATACAGTGATTTAACATCGGTTATATTAATAACTGATGTTAAATAATTTCCTTTACATCGGTTTTATATCCAATATGACATCGGTAGAATTGGGAGGACATGTCGTTCCAATATGTGTCACACAATAGGAAGGACAGATATTGGCACGACAAGTCGCGCCTATTAGTCCTATTAGCAACGTCAGAATTGGGAGGACATGTCGTTCCAATATCTGAAAAATAATAGGGAGGACAAATATTGGGAGGACATGTCGTGCCTATTAGTTCATGGGTTTTAGGGACGACAATTGTCGTTCCTATATAACTATAGCCTCTTGGCTAGAGGGACGACAACTTTGGGACGACATGTCCTCCCAATAGACAAGTAGTAATGAAAAGAACTTGTATAGGGAGGACTTTTGTCCTCCCTCTTAACCTCAATTCTTGTAGTTTCACATTGTACATACGAGAATTCACCTGAAACACCTGAAAAAACGAAGAACACACACAGCATAAATATATTTCTGAGTTTGTTTCTTTACGTAGTTCCGTCCACTTTCTATCCAGTTCGCCGGAGCTCTGATATTTACGATGCTGTAATATCAGAGACGAAGTCGTTTCATCTATGGGGACGAATAGCCAAAATCGAAGGGCACTACCGGGGCTATTTCGTCTTGCGGACAGAGTTCTTAATTCGACTCGACTTGATACGATCTTTTCTATTTTATTTCTTTTCCAGTTTGTTTTGTGATATTCATTACAGTACCTGTTTGTGCTCTTAGTTGTAATTCCAACACATAATGGATCCATCTAGAAGCTAGGTTTTCTAGTCTAGGAGTGTAGCTACACCACAATAAGACCGGCTACATTGGATCCTTTCGTATTCATCACAACTGTGTTATTTTGTCGCCATTCACACGTCCATCGTCGCCCATCGTCGCCCGTTGCTGCAATTTATTTTAATGTATAACTTTGTCCTCAAGTGATGAATCATATGCCATGTAGACATTAACTGCTGACTTGCCATTGCTAATAAATGTTTGCTGTAGTGATGCCATACCCACTTTCCTGTACACTTACACATCAGTATAAACGTTTTCTACGACCAGGTGTTACATGTAAGCAAACTAATGTTGTAATGAATTACATGAATCACATGCAGAGAAGCAATGTCCTAGGCTTTTCGTTTTAATTTCTTTTTTATTAACTCGATTTCTGTACTCATTAATTACTCCTACGTGTCTAAGAGCTCATGCCCCATGTGATAATAAGAATTTGATATGCTAACTAATGAAGTAGTAGTAATTAACAAAACTTGGTTGCTTAGTTCCAACATACAACTTTTGCGCTGTCAGCACGTGATTTAGCTTTTGCCCTTAATTAACTACATCTGGTCTTTCTAGTTGAAGAGATCGATGTTATTTAGAAAGTAATCAATCTCAAGGGATCAAAAGTTGATTCAGACTTTTTAATTGATTCATTACAGTGATGGATCCTATTTTATAGGAATTAATTATTCCACTAGCCATATTTATAATGTGTTGCACAGTAACTTCGCTAAATATCTTCAGTTTTCGAGTTTTCATGTGCTTGAGTTAGATCTAAATATCTAACTTTTAGCATTAACTACATCTAAGTATTTCTAATTTAGAAATCGATGCTGTTGTCTAAGAGGTCAGCTTTTTAGGGGATCAAACTTTGATATTGTAGTGTATAAGTATAACTAAACAAAGAAGTTGCTTGCTTGGATTAATTCCAACACAAACTTACACTGCATCCTCAGTAAATGCGAACTTATTAATGTGAGGGCAATTTGGTCCCAAGAAGTGTTCCCATCGATTAGTGTAAAAACTTAATAAAGCCTTTGTTTTCAACTTTATCTATACGGAAATATTGCTACCTGATTTTTGTAAACGTGAAGGGATATATATGTATGTATAGGAAGTTACGAACCTAGATGCAGAGATAATGTTGTAGAAAATATTATCATGTGATCGTCACCTGTATTAAGATTTTTGCGACGGATATAATTTTCTCATTAATACTGTGATTCTTAATTATAAAAATATCATTTTTATATTAAAATGATGTTTTTTATGTGCAAAAGTGACATTTTATATCTATCAAAATATAATTATTTAAAAAAATATAAATTATGATCGTGTGACAGTTACACATAAGCATATTATTACTCTATTATCCCAATATATAGTCTACTTAATTATCTAATAAAAACTATTTATTATTTGACTCTCTAATATTCCCTTATTTCTTACAAACTTTTTAATAAAAATTATTATCAAACCAAGTTTATAAAATATAAAAATAAAAAATAAATTTCAACACATAAGATGACTCGAAGCCAGCACGCAACTCTCTAGATAACATATTTCAACCAACTTAATAAAGTTTTATAGAATTGTCAACTACTTGGGAGGAAGGATATATAGAATTTTAATAGTCTATTTAATTTTTAAGTTTATTTTATCAAAATTATATTTCATTTAATACTTGCTACAACTTCCCATGAGATCCATCAAATTTCGAACCTGATCCACGTGCCCTCCAAAGGTTAGTCAACTTCATGTGCTATAAATACTAAACCCCTTTTCCAATTTTTTCATCAATAATAGTCCAGCTTCATTGAATAATTAAGTTGTGAGCTTTTTCTCCCCCCTCAAATTAAACACACACTTGCTTTTTTTTTCCCCCTTGGATTCAATACCTCTTCTTCTTCTTCTCCACCAAATTTCCATAAATTCCAAGTAATCACAGAAAAAAGGAAAAATGGCTGATTTTCAGTTAAAGAAAATAAAGGGTTCTTCTTCTTCAAAGATATCATCATCGTTAAAGGGCAATAAAAATGGATTCACAAGAAAATGTGCATCTTTACTAAAGGAACAACGAGCCAGGATTTATATTGTCCGCCGTTGTGCAACCATGCTTTGCTGCTGGTACATTCAAGGAGATGATTGATCACCTAATTTTGTTCCTACAAAATTAGCTAGTTAGCTTGCAAAATAGATACACAGATTTTTTTGTTTTTTTACAACTATCTTCTTTAGTCCAGTATATAAACTTCTCTCCTTAATACAATGTTACTTCTCTTTTTAAACCTAAATGGGTTTAATTCCATTTGTTTGTTTGTTTGTTTAGTTAGTTGAGGAGAGAATAATATATATGGAGGCCACACTAGTGTACTTGAAGCTTTTTCTAACAAGCTGGGCTTCTTGATATGAAGAATATGCAATGTAAATGACTCAGTATTATAAATGTGGAACGTATTCTGTATTCTGTACATTTTACTATATTGTGGAATTACATTTCCTCTTTAATGCTTTAATTAGAAAAAATAAAATGCAGTGACGAGTATAATTATAAGATATAATTATATAAATAAATGTAAAGAACTAGAAACAACAATCACTACTAATCATAACAAGTCCAACAAAAAAACCAATATCCATATTTTCATTTCACCCCAACTTTAACACAAAAGAATTTCAAGGAGAAATTCATGAAATTGTTATGATCAGATTTTCAATCGTGTTCCAAATGCTAGATTTATTATTAAATTTAATAATTAGGATTTATGAATCTTTGATTAATAATGAGATTAACTATTTGCTCCGTGCTCAGGTAACTGATCAAGCGTCAAAAATAGGGCACGATGATTGTAACAATGAGTTTAGAGATTAAGGATATGAATCACGAGAAAATCAGATGCTATTAAAACGATCAAGGAATTGACCGAGGCTAATAAAATCATCGATGAGTTGAAATTGAAAAAATAACAACAATCTGATAAGTTAGCTGAAGTGTACAAAGTCGGATTTGAAAATTTAGTAAACGACATGCGCAAGCTCACTGCTAACAAAACTATTATTATTTTATTTTAGTAATTAAATTATTAGTAAATGACGTGCGGAAGCCGTCGGTAAAATTAAATTATTATTTATTTATTTAACTAATCACTGACGGGCTGAAAGTCCATCGGTAAATTAAAAAAAAAATGGGAACCCGACGACAGCTTACAGATGAGTGTCTCGCACTGCGATTCATCATGCACATCAGCTCGTAAGTAAAATTGAAATATGTTTGTAAATTTACAGATATGCCCTTTACTTTAATTTACAGATTCTAAAACTTTTCGTAAAATTAAATTGAAACTGATATGAAACATGTGGAGCATGGCCATTGGCCACACATGTATTGACAAAGACACTTTTACTTTTACCTCACACATACAAATTATATTTTCTCCCTAGGGGCCTTCCGGCATACCCGGTTCAATTGTGCTTAAATTTTAATATTTTTTTAGATGAGAGGTAGAGATGTGGGCGTTCTTCTCTAGGCCCATCTTCGGGTCGTGCTTCTCTTGGTTCATCGTCTCATCGTTAGATAAACGATGAAGGCGATGATATGATGGACTTATCGTGAGCGATCCCGCCGGTGGTTCCAGCCACCCTGTCCGAGGCTGAGGCTAGTACATCGAGAGGATTCGTGCCACAAAATCCTGGCATGATCGAGATCTTTGTCGTCCTCCCGAGTTAAGTAACTTTAATTTAATTTTTGTAAGTAAAAAATTATTTATTTCAATATATTACCCTATAAAATTCGTATTTTACCAGAATACGTATTAACTCGTCGGAGTTACCAACTATCCTTCGGGAGATCCACTAGACTGGTATACACCCCGATGGGTGGAAGTACGAGCATATTCCCGCTTCTCATCGTCAGTTGTGGTGGCCCGAGTTTTTGGTATTTAAACTAATATGGTTTTCGAAAATATATATATATATATATATATATATATAT
Source organism: Phtheirospermum japonicum (assembly GCA_014905375.1). Classification (NCBI taxonomy): domain Eukaryota; kingdom Viridiplantae; phylum Streptophyta; class Magnoliopsida; order Lamiales; family Orobanchaceae; genus Phtheirospermum; species Phtheirospermum japonicum. The sequence continues at coordinate 869,265 of BMAC01000220.1, read as the reverse complement.
ATATATATATATATATATATATATATATATATATATATATATATATATATATATATATATATATATAAACCCCGTCCTTATATGTGAACATAGGGACTAATCCTGGCCTTAAATCTAATATTGCACAGTGCAATTATATATTCAGGTTCATTGTGCTTTTTACACAGTACTGTAGTGCTAAAATCAGTGCAATTTTTTACGTTTTAAAATATGCAATATGTATCTTAAATTTTAGATCTTGAGAATGTGATTAATTTGATATATATTTCATTCAAAACGAATAAAATTTGAAAAAGTTATGGTTTGTTGAAGATTTGAGTTTCATTTCAAATTTTTGAATTTGCAGTTTATAGACGAAATTTGCGATACTTTTTGTATACAATCGTAGTGTTTTTTTTTCTTAATCTATTGTGCTTTCTAAAGAACAATGTAGTTCTCTTTGTAACGTTGATATATATTCAAAATACCCTTTTTAATTAATTAATGTATTTCTTTACATTATTACCATGCTGACATGTCATCATCTCAACCATCAAGATCATTCAATCTAATGGTCAAGATGAGTCCCTAGGTTCACATTTAATGACGGGTTCTCATTTGAACCCAACCACATATATATATACAATGATTTTTATATCAAATTGTTTTTTTTTTTGTTTTGCAGAAGCGCTGTTATTGGGAATCGAGCGTATATTCTGAGGCGTTCGTATAGAAGAATTTCTACAGTTCTATGGCCGCCTCGTATCGCAGGCGTCTCAACGAATGGAAGAAGGCGTGGAAATTGGAGGGGAAGGTGGATCGGTGCATCGGCGATGAATCTTGGAAGAGATGGCTGGTGGAATTTAAGAAGTCAGAGAACAAGAAGCAGTCAGAGCAGGTGAGCAGAAATAGGCTGGGCGAGCCCAGCCGACCGGGTACTGGGATAGCCAAGCACAGAGGAGGGTTTCGTACTGAGATTCGTCATAAAGTCGACTCGTAAGTCATTTTAAAATATGTTTATAAATTTAACTTGTAAGTAATTAATTATTTCCTAATTAAAAAATAGCTGAAATATTGTATACAATGCGAGAATTTGGGTATGGAACCCCTTGCATTCGAACTTTTCCTGACCATGCACCAGAAACCCGGCGATTCTTTCACTGATACTCAATCGCAACAGATTTTTGTAAGTATTTTTTAAATGTAATTAATATAAATATATATCTTTCATTTTTAATCCTCGTAACGGTAAATAATATGTAAAATTTGAAGGTCTATGGTTTTGAAAATAAGTCTTAGTTTTATGATGTTGTTAACAATGTTAAACAACACTGATTAATAACATCGACCAGAGTAAAGTAAAAATATGCAGCGGAATAAAAATATAAGAACACGATATAATAAATTCAGTTCACAAGTAAAAGTACTTGTGAACTTGGGTGTACAAACCCGAAAACTATATTGCTTCCTTGTTTTTCGATCAATACAAAAATATTAAGCAATATATGAAAACAAAAATATCATAAACATGATACTAAATACTTGTCGCCTAGGTTGAACAAGCTCTCCTCCGTTGGTCACGCAACTTCGAATAGCTTGTCAATATCGAACAATGGCTCCAAGTAGTCTTCGTGTTCTTCTTTGCTTGTGCGTTCCTTACGTCGTGCGCCCTTCTTCAAAAATCCGTGCGATTAAAATTTTATTGAAGGTGTCCTCTTCTCTTGGCTTTGTCTTGTCTTAAATAGACAAGATTCCTAGAGTTCTAAACTTGGTAGACAAGTTAATCAAGTCCTAAACACAATCTAGGAAACTAAATAAAATCTTAGACACAATCTAGGAAACAAATCTAGAGTCCTAATTCTAGTTCCCTAATATATTTTAGGCCTAAGAAAGGCAAACAACTAAATAAGGAATTATTCCCAAGAATAAAATTCTCAACAATCTCCCACTTTTGCCTTTTTGGACAAAATACCCAAGACGCATGAAAATGATCAAAAGAATAAAAACTCCCCCTGAATTAGAAACTCTCCCTAAATTAGAAACTCCCCCTAAATGAAACAAAAATGAGGTGAATTTGGTGAGTGATAATTTGCATTGCACAAGATAGGTACAACTGTGCTGATGGTTCAATAAATTCAGCTTTGTACTTTCGGCAGATTTCGTAGATTAAGTTGTGCAATTTTATTATTTAAAAAAAAAGGAGATAATGAAAAAGATAATGGGCGTCTTAGTGGGTGTGATTAAAATCCTACATTGAGGGGGAGTGGTGTTGTTTTTAGAAGGAAAGAAAAATCGTGTTTTAACCCCACAAAATCAGTCGGGTGAGAAACTAGGGTTATTTCCTTGTTTCCTTTACTTTCTCTCTCCTTCAACGGTCATTTTTTTGGCATAAGAACCTGTTCTGGTTTTACCGTTTGATCACATTCGAAATTAACCCTTGCAAATTGAACTCTCCATCCTTCTTATCTCTCTCCAATTTTCTCTATTTCGTGTTCTTGTATTTCTGAGAATTTGCAGGATGACAAACTCGCCGCCGCCCTCGTCTGTTCCAGTATTGCCGGCAGAGGTTCGTCGCTCAGGCGAACAGGTTCCTACACCCTATGTGCAAGTTGGTGCTTGGATATTCGAGTCGAAATCGGTGGTGGTTCCTCTTCCATCCCACCACCGCTATCAACATCACCACCACCCTCGTCGGCAAAAGATTCCAGTGCTGTCGTTCGAATTTCGCCGCTGATTGACGTCGTTCCTGTTTCGCAAGTGTTCCCAGGACAGCCTAGGAACAAAATTGATGTCGATAATCACCTGGATTTAGTGTTTGTTGCTGAAACCTTTGGGCGAGTGGGGAATCCTACCTTGAAGAGGTCCAGGCGCCTGCGTAATATTCCACCAGGTATTGTGCCGCCCGCAGTTCCGAAGAGCAAGGCAGGTCCGCGCCGCAATGTGCCGCATTAGCACATGAAACTCGCGGAGGATGTCACGGTGATGTCCGACCCTGATGATGAAGACTTTGTTCCTGCTGCTCCGGACGAGGAGTCTATGCCGCCGCCTTCTTCTGCCCCGAGTTTGCCGGAGAAGAAATTTACTCGCCGGAAACAGCTTGTGCGGAAGGCTGACAGGAGACCTAACCCGGCAAAAGTCAAGGTCTCTCCTGAGTCCACTGCGACTGAATATTCCTCCCCTCCCTACATTGTGTTGGATATTTTCACCGGCGAAGTGGCCAGCTCCGCCAAACCTGCTGCCGATGTTTCCCCTTCGTCTCCGGTTCATGAGGATCAACCTGCGTTTGATCCAGATTTATTTGAGTATTCCCCTGATTCTTCGTTTGATGTCCCTCTTCGAGATATTCTGAATGCATGCAAGAAAGACAAGAAGAAAAAGAAAGTTGCTATGGAGGACGATGTTGCTACTCATGTTGGTTCTCCCATACCAACATCACATCATTCGCTGTCTGTTTCATCCTCCAGTGTTGCTTCTATTCCGATTGCTTCTCGTGCTCCCACGCCATCCACTTTCGATGCCTGTGCACACTCCAGGTTGTCCACAAATTCTGCGGCCTCGTTGTGTTTCCCTTCTTTGGTTTTCAGGTTGTTGGAGAACCAAGGATTGACGCTTCGTCCTGATGATGTACTCACGGGTGAAGCTGATTAGTTTTCTTTGAGGGGCCAGCATGTTTCAGGTGCTCGAGTTATTGATCTGCCATGGCAAGCCCCTGTCCAGGCTGATGTTACTAGTGATGTTGGGAGCGGTGATCCCAACATGGTCCCCATTTCTGCCCAGGTCCTTCGTGCACATGTGGCTTCCATTGATTTGCAGATGACTCAACTGAAGACTCTTCGTAGCTCTCTCTTGAAGTCCCTTTCGCTTTCTGGTCAAAAAGGGGGAGAGGATGACGCTGCTGCTGAAGATATTGAGGATGTTGACACTGCTGAAGACACTGCTGAAGATGCTGCTGCTGAAGGTGATGTTGCTGGAGATGGAGCTGATGCAGAAGATGTCGTTGCTGCCGAAGCCTTGGCTTGTCTTGCTCAGGAAAAGCGAAGGAAGCGAATTCACGCTCGCGATAAGGCTTTGAGGAATGATGCGAATGCAGAAGAGGAAGAGGAAGGAAAAGGGTGAAGGAACTTCGACATCCCCTCGTCGTTCGAAGAGGGTTCGAAGTCATTAAGTTCCTGTATTTTGATTTGCTTTGATAAGTATTATTTTGAACAATTTTGGTATGTAATGTTGGTTTGAATTTTAACAACATTGGGTATTTTGTTTAGGGGGAGTTTTCTAACTTAGGGGGAGTTAGTATTTTATTTTCATTTGTATTTGCGTCGTAGTGTTTTGTCCAGAAAGGTAAAAGGGGGAGATTGTTGAGAAATTTATTCTTGGCAATAATTCCTATTTTGTTATTTGCCTTTCTTGGGCACAAAATAAGTTAGGAAACTAGATTTAGGAATATATTGTGTTTCCTAGTTTATGTTTTAGACTTTATTAGTTTCCTAAATTGTGTTTAGGATTTGTTTTAGGTTTTTACCAAGTTTAGGATTCTATGTTTGTCTATTTAAGACAAGGGGATTCCTAAAGCTTGTTATCGATCTTAACGCATGGGATTTTGAAGAGGAGATCGACGCAAAGCAACGCAAGACGCACGGCTAGAACTGAAGAACACGAAGACTACTTGGAGCCATTGATCGAGATCGACAAGTGATTCAAAGTTGCGTAACCAACGGAGAAGAGCTTGTTCAACCTAGGCGACAAGTATTTAGTATCATGTTTATTATATTCTAGTTTTCATATATTACTTAATATTTTTGTATTGATCGAAAAACAAGGAAGCAATATAGTTTTCGGGTTTGTACACCCAAGTTCACAAGTAATTTTACTTGTGAACTGAATTTGTTTAAACCGTGTTCTTAAATTTATTTTCCGCTGCATACTATTATTTTACTCTGGTTGATGTTGTTAACCAGTGTTGTTAAACATTAATAACAACATCGTGAATCCGAGACTTATTTTCAAAACTATAGACCTTCAAATTTTACATAATACATCAATCAAAATATTCCAGGAGGAGTATCAGAGGAATCTGGAGGAGATTCATGCTTCATCACCGGATCCTACCTCCGTTGACTAGAACACGGTCTATCTACAGACCGTCGGGGTGAAGAAGGGTCGGCGGTTTGTCACGAGATGTTTAGGAACTCTTCTGGATTTGAAGAATACCAGAGGTGGTACCTCCTCTGTTCCTGAGAGCCGTGTCTCGGAGCTCCATACGCAGATAGAGCTTTTGAAGAGTCAGGTCGAGGCGACCGAGCGTGCACATCAGGAGCAGCTCAAAGCTATCCGTGAGGAGCATGCACGTCAGCAACTCCAGAACGAGGCAGCTCTATAAAATCGGGTGATGGAGGAAGTCGCCCGAGCAATGGCAGCGCGACGTCGAGGGTGGTCCTCTAATGCTTCTGCTGGTCTAGTTCCTGCTCGTGCTGATGATGATGATGATGCGGAAGTTTAGTTGATTTAGGAACGAATATTATTTATATTTGATAGTTTAATTATAATTTATAAATTATACGATAAATTTGTTAATTGATTTAATTTTATATTTTTTCGGGAAATGCAAAATTAGTTTTCATATTGAATTAATTATATGTGAAATAAAAGCAGGTAAAATTTTTAATTAAAATAAAAAAAATAAAATAAAATCTTAGAATGCTGACGGAACAAACACATCAGTATTATTTCAATTATCCTGACAGGCACAATCCGTCAGCGTTTGCTGACGGCATTCATAACCCGTCAATATTTGCTGACGAGTCTCTGGTTATGGTGGGGTGGATTCGATGACGGGTTAAACCCGTCAACACGCCATCAGAAAATACTGATGGGTCCATTAATGTTGTCAGCAAATCATTTACTGACGAAAAGAATGCTGACGAACAGAACCCGCACTACTACAAAAAACAAATTCAACATCAGTTTTAACCCGGTGTCTAACACATATAGTACTTATGTTAGATCCACTGGTGTTAAAATGGGGTTAATAACAATGGTTTAAAACCGATGTTAATACTACATTCCACATCGGTTGAAGAATATTGTGTATTTGAATATCAAACTGATGTTAAAGCCATTGGTGCAGCAGGTGAAGATCTTACGACAGCGGTTAAATACCGTAGTTAAATATCAAACTTTAACTACGGTTTGTAACCGCTGTCTATTAGAAAATAATAGTGTTGTAAAAATATATGATACGTGAAAGGAGATTTTATATTATTTCTACACTGATGTGTATTCTAATAAAGACAACGTCTCTTACACTGATGTCAAAAACCGGTGTCAAAAAACCAATGTCTTTAGTATTAACAACAGTTTTTAATTGGTGGTGTTTTATATTTATATGACATCACTTTTTTAAAGTAAGGTACAAACCGATGTCTTTTTTATAGTTTAGCAAATATTTATATATATATATATATATATATATATATATATATATATATATATATGACCATATATAGTAATATTAACAATACAAAATAATTATTGAAATCAACGTGTGATTCAATACTGTAAACAAATTCACAAATTCAAATTTATTATTTAAACAAAAGCGTGAGTGCAAATATTCAACAAGTGATAAATATCCAATTGCATGTCAAAGGAATGAATCGCAAAAACTAGTCAAGTCCTCTAAAGTAACTATATATCCACAAACTTCAAATAATGCAATGCCATTGCTAGAACCAACTAGACATGTCATATTCAATTGAATATCAAAAGAACGAATCCCAAATATTAGTCAAATCCTCTATTGTAACTATATATCCACAATCTTTAAATTAATGCAATACCATTGACCACCAGCACCACCACCACCAAAATACCTTAATATCCTACAAATTAATAAGGCAACCAAGTCAATCTCAAGGTTTCTAACAAGAAAATATAGGTGTCGAGTACTTTAATAAAAATACATATTCTATTAACAAAGAACAACTTAAATAATAATGATAACCACATTTTCAGTAAGGAATTGCTCATAGTCAGCATCTCACTATAAAAACATAATGAAACCGTTGACATATGAATATGAAAATGACAATAACTCAACAATAATCAGAACCACATTTTCAGCACATGTCCCAACAATAAAATTACAAGCATGGACAACATCAAAAAATAGAATAACTAGACCAAAAAAATAATAAATACGACATCTTAAAATTCTAAATTATAATTCATCATGATGTCTAAGCAAATCAAGCAGGTCATTCAACATATAATTAGAATTGAATAGATTTTTAAAACCAAGTACCTTTTTCTATTCAAACATGTGGTTTTCCACACACTTTGACCACTCCAAACGCACTTCATTAATTTCTGCTCGTGAATACTCAACTTTATTGAACTATGAACAAACACAAATTTGTTACCATAATATTACTATAAAAATATTAAAATATTTATAATTTTACCATTGATCGTATTGGAGCCATACTATTCCTCACAAATGCGTCAATTATCTCACCCATGTATCGCATTACATAAAATCCACATTGCTTATCATCTGGCTGAACTGGAACCTATATTAGAATCAAATTGTTAGTGACTAATCCGGATATTCATATTGTAAAAGTTATCAATTACAGAGACATGCCTTAATGATATCCCAGTTAGGTTATTTTTTTTTACCTCTCCTCCCCTTCTTCGCATTATACAATTTTAATGCCCTTCAAATTGATAATTAGATTTAATGTTAATGAAACATCCATCTAAAGCTATAAATATCTTTTAAACTTACAAAAATAGTATAAAAAACTAGAAAAGGAATTAATATAAATGAAATCTTACAGATTCACAATATCTTTCTACAATTATTGGAATAGCTTAACGATCTTAAGGTTGTATAATTTGATACTAGTCTTGTTCTGTTCATGTGAATTTTGAGTGACATGAAGATAACTATTTTATATTTTTACTTTATTATGATGTAAATGTCTTTCATGTATGATCTGTAGGTGGACATTAATGTTTTTTCATGTTTTGTCTAATGTTGATGTGATGCTTGTGATATTATATATGTGGTAGCTATTGTTTGAATGATAGATTCAGAATCGCATTAGCAAGCTGATAAGAATTATAGAACAAGAACATCAGAAATCGCATTTAAATAAGTATGTCTGTATGGGCTTCAAGAGAACTATGAATATAGAAAACTATGTCCATGATGGCATCTACTTGCTTAATTTTGGTGTAAGTTTTGTGGTTGTGGTTATTAAATGACATGCAAATTCAAACTTCAAAATTGTCATTTTTTTTGGGAAAAAAACTTTTTACCATCCGAACTATTACAATTTCCACAACTAAACCATATAAATTTTTTTTTGCGACAAACAATCATACCAACTATGCGTATTTTGCAATCTACCGCCCAAAACTAGAATTTTGGCAGTTTTGGATACCAAATTCGGTTTGTTAAGGGTTTTTTGGTAACTTTCAACTGATAAATATTACAACACACACACACACACACACACACACACACACACACACATATATATATATATATATATAAAGATAAAAATTATTTTGATGACAAATAAATAAAATACCAAATCTTTTGTACAATCCCAAACTAATAAAACTAAATATTAAAGAAGAAAAATCTTTTTGAAGAAAAATAACCTTAAAATTAAAATCTTTATGCTATTAAAAAGCCCTCTTTTCCTACCCCCATCTTTTCATTTATCTCCCCCGTTCATGAAATCGACTGGATATCTTCCCCCCTCCATCCCGATTCTTCACGGCGGAGACAACGACGGGAGCAACCAATGACCATGGCGACTAGATAATTAGCGGCAGCGGCAGAAATACGGCGATGGCATGGCAGCCTCATCTCCACGGTAGCGGCCCGGTGGAGTGACAAGGCGACGGCAGCAGGCTCTCCGGCGATGATGACGCGCAACGACTGTCTCTCCAGTGACAACGTGCCGCGGAAGGCTCATTTCATGAAGAGTCTCGTCTCTATTTTCTAGCAACTAAGCGACGACGATGAGGCGATTGGACTCCGATGGCTTTTCGAGTTCAGCGGTCGGGCACGATTGAGAAGGCCGATTGTCGACCTTGGTGACTGACAGGCGGTGGTGGTGGTTTTTGGCCATGAGTATCAAGTTCTCGGGTTTGGAAAAAAATTCGGTGGTGGTGGTGGATTTGATTTAGTTTTTGCTTGGAGTCATTTTTGGCCAGGATGGGGTGCTAGATGGTGTCGGCCGAAAATTGGGGATGGCACTGTTGTGGCTGGGAAAGTTGGCAGTGGTGGTTTGTTCAGGTGTCGAATTTTCATGAACGGTTTCGGATTTGGATTGAATCTTATTTTTAGAAATTGTGTGTTTGATTCCAAAAAATTAGAAATTGTGTTAGAAATTGGGGATGCCTGACTGTTGTTACCTACTGTTGTTGCTTTCTTTTGTTTGGTTGATTCCAAAAAATATTTGTTGATGTTTGTTCGGTTCCAGAAGGAAAATTTTCAAGTAGAAAAGATTTGGTATTTTATAAAGATTTTATTTATTTTTCATCAAAATAATTTTTATTTTTTTAATATATATATATATATATATATAGATAGATATATAATATTTATCGGTTGAAAGTTACCAAAAAACTATTAACAAACCGGATTTTGTATCCAAATCCAAAAAAATTCTGGTTTCGGGGGGTAAGTTGCAAAATACGCATAATTGGTATGGTTGTTTGTCGCAAAAAGTAGTTTATATGGTAAGTTATAAAAATCGTTATAGTTCGGATGGTAAAAAGTTTTTTTCCTTTTTTTTTTGTCATAGTTTTCTTTTTTTCAGTGAGTGTAATCCCAGTTTATGATGTTGAGATGAGATATGAACCTTCTAGCATTATTCAGATATCTGGTTAATTTATGTATTATGTTTTCGTATTTTGATTTTGTTTAATATTAGATTTTTAGTTTTAGCAAGCGACCCCCTTATTTATTTATTTATCTTACTTGATTTTATCAGTTCTACGGATGTAGCACGGTATACAAAAATTCATGCAGAATCCCGATACACAGCAGTTTGAGTTTCCACACTTTCCTACTTCATACCTCCTCTTACGGCACACCGAGTCGCGCAACACTACGGTTTGCAGACTATGGTTCAGGATAATTCCGGGGATGGCCAAGGAATCGGGATTTTGGTTATAAAGAAGCTTGATAGCATGTTCCCATGGGAGAATGGGAGGTTGGCTATGTTCTCCATGTTTGGGTTTTTTGTTCAGGCTATTGTCACGGGGAAAGGGCCATTGGAGAATCTTTTGGACCATCTTGATAGCCCTGTTGCTAATAATATTTGGGCTTATACCACCAAGTTTGTTCATAAGAGGTTGTTTCTTGATTTGAGGTTGTGTGAATGGAGAGTGAGTTGGGTGAGTGCATAAATGTGATGTGTAGATTATAATGTATTAATTTCATGGTAGTTGACAATTAATATATATATCCTCTTCTGATTTATTCCGTTTGATTGCTAAGTGTCCTTGATTTGGGGAATTAACTTCATAATTACAAGTAGACCAGAAGAAATACACACACACCAACATAGGATTAATTGCAAAAGCTACATTAAGCCAAAAAAACAAAAAAAAAAAACATATTTCAAGCAAATGCCCTTGACTATTTTTCTTTTAGATTGAAACCATATTGAAAACTTTTAAACACATTTTATGTTTTTGCTTCATTTTTTTTACTAAATTTAGCTTGAGCTAGACGAGTTTTAAGATGATTTGAGTTGTGCTATGTCATAAATGCGACTGATGCAAATAAGCTCAAGTTCGAGTCATTCGAATTATATTATTTATTGATTCACTATATGTCGAGCCTTATATGTGACTGTTCATCTTGAATGTTACAATTATTAATAAATGAAAGAGATTGCAAATTCTTTTTTGAGCAATATTTTTTTTCATTTCAATGAATATGAATAAGTATCTTGATGATTAGAAATCAATACATACATGTATTATGACATGTCATATGAAAATAGGTTAAATTTCGAGGGTAAATTTATAAATATTATAAAGTTAAATATATGAAATGAATAATATTTATATTTTCTTTGAATTTATTATTCACGTTTTAAGTTATTTTTGATAAATTTTATATTTTTTTTCGGATTTTTTATACTTCACTGGCGTTTGATGACCTTGTGACCCCTAGTGATGTGTATGCAAAAGTTTTTGAAAAGTAGTGTACTTTCGGCATTTATTTAATATTTGGCTCAGCCTAATAATGTGTAGACTAACTGGTTTAGTGGTCATGGGTCAAAGCAAAAATCTAGTTATAGTGTGAATGATTGGTTTCAATTCCATGTGGATTAAATACGAGGAGTATTTGATTTATTGTAAATTAGTGAAGTTACTGTTTTATTTCGTAGACGTTGGAGTATTGCTTGTACTTGATGCAATCAAAGTAAGAATTTCGACAAAACTAAAATAAGGAATTGACCTACTCCCTTCCAAGTTTATATTTAATTTTAATGACACTGTAATTTTGTCTTGGCTAAATTAAAGCATAAAAAAAGAGGCAAAAAATTTACACAACTAATTATAGTAAAATATGCTGAACCATGAACCATACACGTTGAGCAATATATTCACATTACATTCTCCACTGCCTGCTCAATAACTTGAATTTTCATTTCGTTTCAATTTGTAAGAGAGGTCTCCAACCGCATAATGATCTTCACTTGATCATCTACCTCATGAGTAAGCTTTTCAACCTTGATCATAAGGGTCTTCACTTTTAAAACCTGATTGCCCCATTTGGCAAACAGTTCATCATACTCCACGCACAATTTTTTATATTCGTCGTGAGAATCTTCAACCTCAGCATTTAGGCACAGGGTGTTGGAATTGATGTTGTGAACTCGAAAGTCGTCATCCCAGGCAACATGAGCTAAAAGTGCAGGTACTGAATCAGGTGAGTCAGAGTCGCTTCCATCTTCATCAAACTCCTTCGAAATAAGACTCTTCTTCCTTAACGTATTTGCACATTCGTTTTTGTAGTGACCCCAACCCTTGCACTCATGGCATTGAACTTCAATACCATTGAGGATTGGAGGTCTTGGATTCCCTTGAGCGTCCATCATGTCAAATCTACAAAATAAGGATCGAAATACTTAGAGTTAAGTACCCTACTCTGATACCAATTGTAGTTTTGTAGAAATGCAGTTTTCAAATATGATGTTAGGTTTCGTGATAAACGTCACCAGACCTAACACCAACTGAATCTCAGAAAGCAGCAGCGGAAAATATAAATAAAAATA